>WBMW01002605.1:389313-420441 GCA_013396635.1 Penelope pileata
GGTGTCCTTGCCCATGGCAGGGGGGTTGGAACAAGATGATCTCTAAAGTTCCTTCCAACCTGAACCATTCTATGATTCTATGAATTTGGACATGACCATCTTTTTTCAGGTGGTCCTGCAGCATGCATGTAGGCTTTTCCTTGATTGCTGGCCTCCAAGTCAGGAAATGGTACGATTATATACTAACATAGAAGGAGCCATATGGTTCATGATAAAACACAGAGGAAAAAGGATCTCTTAAACAGTTCCTATGCTGTCAACTCTCATTTTATTGTAAGTACTTCGACGTTTGATGTTTTACTTAAGAACTTAATTTCTGGAAATTGGGTATTTAAATTCTACCTTCCTTTTAAAAAGCATCTTGACAGTTCTTATTTTTTATTTTCATTTTTATTTTATTTGGAGGATGAGGGAGAGTTGCAGAGAGCAGCTTCATATTGTAATGTGAATTAATTTGCCCAGTCTGTCACTTTTTGGGGGGGAAGTCAGTACCATAGTGGAGCTGAAGATCACTTGATGCACTGATTTGTTTATTCCTTTGGGAGAATTTCCATTTTCTTTAAAAGCCAGATCCTACTTTGGGATTTCTTACGGATTCTTAAAAAGAAATCTCACTTGAATTCAGTTCTAGAACTGTGATTTTACAGTAAAAATTGCTAATGCGTTTTGGTGTTCTCACTAACCAACATCAGTATACATGACTTTCAGTGGGTGTCTACTGGCATCTACCACCTGAAAACTTCCCTGAACTCTCCCATGAAGTGTTATATAGTAAAAGCTCAGAAGTGAAAAGTGAGCTTGCAGTAGGTGTATGATGTTTCTTACAGATACATAAGAATAGGCTTTAAACTGATGTATTTTGAATGTTGATTCTTTACGATATGAGAAGTGTGTGAAAATAAGATTACTGTTTTAATCATATCTTTTATTGGCTTTATCCAAAATTATACTAGCAGTAAAGATGAATGTCTCCGAGAATCAGTTTTAGCCCCATGTTTTATGCTGACCCTTCCTGACATCTGAGCTTCTGCAACGTTGGAAGCTGACATTATTAGTTGTTCAGCTCTATCACACTGGAAATTTCACCTTATTAAAATGCAGTTGCTATGGAAACACCATAGTTCTGTGATTTTTGCTAGCAGGCGGTATAAAAAAAATCTTAGTACCAATATACCAGTCAATGCACATCATTTTAAAATACCTTCTTGGTGCTCTGATGCTTTTAAAATGAAAAAATGCCAATAGGAAATGTAAACTGTAGTACTTTATCTTAATGTACTGAAAGACTGAAAGATGCTTCTCAACAATAATCTTGGGTATATTCCACACTGAAATAATATCTAGACAGAAAGAGCTTCTGAAATCACATTTTTTCATGACATAAACCTAAGGACAAATTTCTAAAGGCCCAGTTCTTCTCTCTCTCTCTCTCTCTCTCTTTATTTATTTAAAATTCATACTTTCATACTTCCATATTTCATTTGAATATTTTTATTTTACTAGCACTGTCCTTGGTGTCAGAAGGCCCCACTTCTTTCTTGATAACTCTGAAAAGCGTACCTTTCAAGTGTGTACCCTACTATCATCCTTTATGATGATGGAAAGGGTCTTCCACGGTTAGCAATGAAACACAAAACTCTGATAAGCCTTGTGCCTGGGATATACAAGTCATGAGCAGAGTAGGAATCAGACTATGCATACTAACAAGACTGCATACTAACCTCCATTCACTTTATCATGTTCGCATTATTTATCCTATACACTTCTTTTAGTCTAATTTCATCTTCTTATTCTGTCTTTTGTCATTTAAGTAAAGAGTGTTTATTCATCTTACCATATTCTTCAGAAACGCACACAAACAGGAAGGAGGAAGCCCTGAGACTCTGACAGTCATCACTGACAGTGCAAGAGAAATGGATGAATGCTGGTCAGCTAAGGTTTTATTCACAGCTCTAGCACAGATTTGCTGGTTATTTAGTAGCACTAGGGAACGTACACTGGGCCAGGTTTGTGTGGATAGGTCTTTTGTCCTTACACTGGTCATTAGTAGATGTCTAAGGACAAAATGAAGGCAAATGTTACTTTCCTGATGCTCTCTCATAGCCTCCAGCAGTCTGAAGTACAGGGTCCTCCAGGATCAACTTTTCCTTCCATAATTTTTCCTAACACATGGTTTTATCAAGCAAGTTTTACAATATTCCAAACCACTCAAAGTTTGACTGGAGACTATACGAAGAACCTCAGAGATTTTGAACTTGCCATCTGATTGTCTCATCACTTGACAACCTCTAGTTGCTGAAATACAGGAGTAAGTAAGAAATTGTGAGCAAGATGAGTACCCTCTCCCCATGTTCATGGTTACATAAACCTTTAATATTTCCTTCCTGATCTATTGATTTCAGGAAAGCAACTGTAATTCTTTGCTCTTCTACATCTCACCTTGACAGCTACTTTCGGGTAGGTATGGCCAGGAGAGCTGGGGAAAACTGGTGGCCCTGGCAGAAAGCTGATCATACCCTTTTAATTATTGTGAAAGCCTTTTAATGCAAGAACAAAATGGGTCAACACTATACCTTATAATTTATCTCAAGTACCACCTAAAGATGGTTTCACCTATGATGTTTTGAGTGGTGGTCGATGGTTTCACATTTTTTGAGTGCCCTCTGCTCACCCCCAGGAGCAGGATGCAGATGAACTGGGGAGGTTGTGGTAGATGTTGTGCCTGAAGCACAAGGCAGTGCACAGGGAGGGCTAGAGGAGCAGGGAGAGAGCCCTCTTCCCCCTATACTTTCCCACCCATCGCTGGCCATCCCAGCCCTCCCTTCACAAAGCCATGACCTTCCTTTGCAGCAAGTCTGCCTGTAGGACACTGCGCAATGAGTGAGTTTGGACAGGAGGAAATTCAGGACTTTAGCAATCTGATCTGCATTTAGATACATACATGAGGACTGGTTTTTTAAGTCGTAATTGTCAGCAGCCCAAAGCAACAAACAAATTAGAAACAGCTATGACAGGCCCATGGAAGGGAAAGATAGAAGCAGAGAGAATATAAAATGTGTGAAGGTTTTGTGCAGTAAAAACAGCCCATGGGACCATCTAAGCAAAAGGAAGGAATTCAGAAGAAGGTGTTTCTAGAATGGAGAAAGTGATTGGAAAGGTCTGATTTAGTGATATAGCTAAGAAACTGAGATCTTAAATATTTCATGTGATCAGGGAGGAAGGTGACTAAACAAATTTCCACTCTACAGATATTTTTTCATGTTGCCAGCCAGTCAGCATTTCAGAAAGCCTGACAAGGTCTCTGTATTACAATATGTACAGTACAGAAATTGCTTATAGGATACATGGGCTCACCCACCTTTGAGAGTATCTGAATCTTAAGGTAGTCAGAGCAGCCCTAATATATTACTGCCATAAACCACTCTTGGCATGAATGGGAACTATGCCACACTGCATTCAGTACCTCTTGGTCTTATTCACTGATTATGATGAAGAGCTTTAGGAGTAAAAGGCATTTCTGAAGATACTGTGCTGTTCTGAAAATCAAGATAGCTCAACTAATTATTTGACAGAGAAGACCATGCAATTCAACAATGTTCTGCTCCTTTTACACAAGTAATTTTAGGTCCAAAAACCCAAAGTAATTTTCTGGCAGTGAATAAAACAAAATACAACAACACAAAACACAATGATTGAAGAAAAATGGAAGCATTACTTGTAGAAGGAACATGTAATGGGGATAGACATCAGTCACTGAGTCCTATGATATGCCTGGCCCTACAAGCAAACATAAGTGAGGGCCTCACTCCAGGAGAAGTGGTCTGTCTGCAGCTTGGTTATGCTGGGCTGGCTATCCTTCATCTGCCTGCTGATGTATGCATCCTTCACCAACACTTCTGCTCCCTTATATCCTGTGTGAATATGTACCATACACCCATGTTTAATTGCAAATGAAATGTAAGTTTCCATTTGTTATTAGAACTCACTAACTTTGAAGACTGTCAGATATAAAACAATCTGTAAGCAATTATCCTGCTTATCCTATTATTCATTTTGGGAAAGGCTCGAAGTTTTATTACATGAATTGCCTAATGCATCTTGGACACTTGGACAGTAACCTCACAAGACACTGTTTTCTACTATACAGCCACGATACATTTTCCACAGTAGATCCACAATCACTGCCTTGCTAAACTACCGTGCTACAAGGAGCAGATGATTAGACTGGAGGGTCCACTTCAGGTTAACAAAGGAGATCATGCATGTGATGGCATTTAATAGTAAGTCTTGATTTTGTTAGAGAATTAAAATCCATTTCTCACCATAAAGTCTAACTTTTCTATGGACGCAATCCATTTTGACAGTTCAGATAGCTTTAGTGTTGACATACAGAAGCAAGTTGCATAAAGATATTTTTTAACTATTTATACCCATATCAGTACACATTGTACTTTATTTTCATATTTTGATCCACCTCACTGCCAGCATTTACAAAGTTTGAGCCAGTTAGATTAGGACCTTAGTGACAGTTGTGAACTGTTCATTTTTCACAATTCTGCTGAAAACGCTCATGAGAAAGCGTTATCCACCTAATCTGCTTTACTGGTGAAGATTTGCAGAGCGAAAAACAATGCTAAAAAGTTCTCAGTAACTAGGTAAGTAGTAAAATCTTAAATATTAAAAAGAGGTTGAAAAAACCACTTTTTGGTTATTTTTGGTCTGTCACTGTAACTGAAACTGCTGTAGTGATCGTATTTGGCTTTTTAACAGGAAAAAGTTCATTTTAGGTTCTAGGAGAACCTATAGGACAAGTCTAACACTATTAAACTTAGGCAATGGAATCTTAGGTGTGTTGTTCTCAAGGCTTCATTGATTGGAGATCTATGTGGGCTTTAATGTGTTTGCACTGCCCATATTAGTACAATATTACTTGCTATTAGCAGGAGTTCTGTAGATGCAGTGAAGCAAATACAGACCCATTAAAATGTGTGAGCTACATGTTAATAACATACCCTGAAATTTACTTGTTTCCATCTACGTTCAGCTAAATAACTTTGCTGAAATTGATACAACAGATGCAGGAAAATATTCTTAGCTACAGACATAAGGAATTCATTTTATCAAATGTTTTTTTTTCCTTTTTTTTTTTTTTGTATTTTCAGCCTCACTCCAGCTTATTGATTCTTGTTGCTTCTAAGTACATTCCAATTGATTACATGAAGTTTTTTTTTTTGCTAAATGAACAACCTCCCAGATATTATTTCCTCTTTTAAAGTTAAATAATGCTGGTCTCTTCTCCACAATATTTCCTAGTTTTATCGGTTCCCATTTTCACAATAGTTGTTCTTCTCCAGACTGTTGAAACACTGTGTTACAGAAAGGAAGATGAGGGCAGGTTTTCACATCTTAATTAACTATCTTAATCTCTATATTCTGCATTAAAAAGGCACCCTCTCATTCTCCTTTCCCTGTGGCCTGAAAAAAGAAAAACAACAAAAAACCACCAGCACCACCACAACAACAAAAAGAAAAAAAAAAAAAGCAGAATCATAAAAACAGCAACAGTGCTTCAGAGAAAGAATCAGAGAGCATGACAGATGATACACATCCAAGTGCAGTACTTACAAAATTCCAATTTCCTTGGCATTTTCCAGCAGTTGCATTGCTTGTTGGCTACACAGGCTGGTTTCTGTGGATGTTGCATTATTATCCTCACGTTTTGCATATGGAGTATAGATACCGCTCATTTACGGATTATAGGAAGAGGAGCGCTTATGGTTAGGCACTGTCACTGAAGCTTAGAAATGCTTGTTTCCTTTATTGACTTCAGGTGTCACATTTCAGTAGTGCTCACTTCAGCACAAAACTTCTACATACACTCAGAGCTTAATTCTTGGCTTATGCTACTTCAGGAAGATTTTCATTTTTGTTAAATATTCAGTATTACTAATGTATCACAGGTGGGTTAGAGTCACCCTCTCTAGCCCAGGAAACCAGATTCAAGTATTTGTACAAATGGAGAAGCCTTACTAGCAAGATCAGTGTAGGTCCTGGTCTGATCATCCTATCAAGAGTCAAATGCAGCCTAAAACTCAAAGTATCTCAACAATACCAAGGCTTCAGGTGGTTATGTGTGCGTAAAATATCATAGTTCTGGCAGCTGAAGATGGACTAAGGATGTTTCAGAAGGATATAATTGTAGCATGTAGCTGCCTGCCTTTTGTGCATTTACTTTCTCAGTGGCTATTGTACTATGTATCTTTACACTGGCAATTAGGAAGTAGTCAAAATGCAATTTTGTTCCTTTTCTTTAACTAATAGGTGCTTCACCATACAGTTCCTCTGATTTCTAACCTTTCTTTTGCTGTAATTCAGATCCAGGACTCTGGTGCACTCCTATAGACACTTTGTTTCTTATTGTGTTACTGGTTGCTAGTGCTTTAACCTTGCACCTGGGCTAACCTGCTCTATCTCAGTGTACGCTTTGCTCCTTTTCTCCTAAATATTATTATCAGTACATATGCTCTTCCCTTGCCATGAACATATCCAATCATTGCTGATGCTCAGTTACCTCAAGCAGGACAAAGCTTCTTGGCTTTCTACATAATTTCCTAGCTACTTGTAATCCCTTCAGTGCTTTCTTTTGCTCTGATATTTCATAGAACAGTTTATACACTGTAAATTTCCTCCTGTTTCCCTTCTGTTTAAGCTACCATCTGTTATGCATTATCCTCAAATGTTATTTGCAGTCCAACAAACTTCCACTAAAAACTATGGGTAATTTCCCTTCATTTTCTTCTTCACTCTAGATCTGGCTCTCTGTAAAACATGTGTGCAGCTATCTGATGCTTTCTCAGAGCTTTATCTGCTACCTCAAGGCTACCTCCTAGGATGAAATGGCAAGGAAAAAGTGTTCCCACTGTTCCTTTGCAAGGATCTGCAAACCATTCCCCCTCTGCTTTTGCCGTCGAGTCAGATATCAGAACAGACGTCCTTCCAGCCTGTATAATGAACTCACTTGCCCACTCAGATACATTGGAGAAATGCTACAGGTTGCCAGGTGAAACATATTTCAGTATTATAACATTTGCTTCAACAGAACATCTTCTCTTGCAAGCATGACTTTTCATTTGATTCTTATCTGTGGTAAATACTGACTTTCCTTTAACATTTAAGGCATCTGTCCTGAATCTTTTTGCCACTTCTAAGTGAATCCTACAAAGATCCACATAGTTCTGGTTTTCCTCCTAATGAGGGGTACAGATGTGACAGTGTCCAATATTGTGTGACAGTGTCCAACATTTTCTAACAGTGTTTTCGCAGCCAGACAGACCACAGGAAAGATCATCGTCCCTATCATTATACTTCTTGGCATTACACGAAAACTTACTGTTTCAATATTGTAAAATCTTGTTTACACTGGTAAACCTGTACTTCCAGAATCCATTCAGAAGAGTATTCCTTGGATCAGACTATTCTTTGTGAGTTATTTGTATTCCTATACTACAGATGGTATGCAACTTGTTCACTGATTTCACTAACTTGAACAGACTTCTTTCCCTCTTTTATTCTACATATGGCTTGTTCTTCTTGGCTTTTTATCAGTGACCTGAACCACGTAAGTTCCTTCACATATCACCTTTCCTTCATACTGTTCTGTTATACATTTTATCCCTTCTCAAGAGTCAGATCCAATCACCCTCGGTATTGATATATTTTGTTAGCCAACAAATAGATATAATTCCTCCCAGAGACAAAGCTTCAGACTTAAACCTGTGGTGGTGAAGGAGGTCACTACATCATGTCGTTTGGTCTTTTCTCACCTTCTGTGGACAAAGGCAGATTTCAGATAGTCCTTTTTCTTCAGGGGCTAGGACACTATCAGACTTGTCTATCTAAAAGAATTATCAAAAGAAAACTTTAGAATTCTTCAGGTTTAGTTACCTTTAAACCTCCCTCCTCATGCTCTGAGCACAGGGAATATAGTTGTTTTACTGGTACAAAAAAATTATTTTAATGTGTCTTTGCTCTGGTTCTGTTGCTGTATCATGATTATGTCAGAAACTCATTTCTTGTCTTCCTGAAGATAAATGCATTATGGAAAATACATACAATGCCAGTGATACAGATGGCAAAGATTATGTGCTAAAAGAAAATTAAACTTTCACAATTTTGACTTCTTTCTAGTTATCTCTGTGATTCCAAAGAGAAATGCTATTGAAAACTTCTTAAAAAATTTATCTGCCTTTAAAACTTTAGATTACAAAGAGAATTATCTTAGAATAATGACAGTAGAATTAAGAACAAAATAAGTCATCGTATGAAAGTGGTAGTTCATCTAACATTAGGAAAACTTTTATTTCATCTTATTTCAGTATTTTCAGAACATTTCTGACACCCAAAGTAAGTTTAAAAATCACAAAAGATAAGATATGGCACAGCAATGAGTTAATATGGTTTGGTATTGTGTGGTTGACTTAATAAATGGAATTAGAAGTATGATCTCAATAAGTGGGATTTTGAAGATAGATCCCAAGCACTGCAAGAAGACATTCTTGTTGCTCCCCAAGTTATAGTTTGGACAAATTAAAATCCTTATATATATCCAAACAACCCCTTTTCTTCCCTTTACTGAATTTTTCAATGGATTCTGTAGAGATATTCCCCCTCCCAATATTCTTGGAGCATTAAAAAAATTGTAAGGCTTCAGTAAAGTGAGAGCTTCTGTTCCTAGTGAAGTTGGTGGCAGAACTCCAGTGTTTTCAATATACGTCGAAATGGAGTACAAGCATAAAAGCTTTCAGCAGTTCTACTTAAATCCAGCACTTCCATGTTGTGTAGCTTCTGGTCATAGGTTACATCACAGAAAATATAACAGAACCAAAAGTAGCTTTCATTGATTGTCTATTACTCCATTTCAACAGAACTTGTGTTTCTTCAAGTCACAGTGACTGTGTGAAGCCACAGTTTGAGGAAGCAGATAGAATGCTGTATTGGCTAGAGACTGTGGCTACAGCTGTGAGCACATTCACTCTAGTCCCCTACATGTTATTTGCTGCTAGACTAAAGCCAGTCCTTCAGCATGCCAAGATTCTCCTCAGAGCAATGTACAGACTAGTATTATTTTTATGCAACATGAAGAAAATGGAAAATATTGAAATTGCAACCAAATATTTAAAGGAACTGAACAGTGAACACTAATGTTACTAAGTGTTCACCCAAAGGAAGTCTTTCTGTAACTGCAATATAGCACTGTACAAGACAAACACAGGCTCTGTTTATTTCATGCTTGAAGGAGCAGTTGAGTATTGACAGACTTTCTGCTTCATTGTTTTATGAGTTTGTTTTTACTGGACTCATGTTGTCCTTTAAAAGATGTCCATATAGGGCAATTTCAAAACATGCTTTTTTCTCTTCACTTTCTCTTCTCCTTTCTTCTCCTTTCCTCTTCTCTCCTTTCTTCTGAGTAGTATTAATAAATTTCACTTAAAATTAACCTATTTTTGTGTTGGAAAATACGTTTGCCAGCAAACAAAGGGCCCTTAACCTTGACTGCTTTTAAACTGTGAGTGTGTCAACATAAATGTATACTTAGACTGTGCTGAACTTCATGCCATCTTTGTTCTGACCTGCAGCAGGAGAGCGCAGGGTGCCAGAATGGTCCTTATTAAGGTCAGTTTATGTTATTTCTGATAGCTGTAAAACTGTCAAATAGGACAAAACAACTGGATTGTTTCAGCTGGCACTACTGCTTCCATAGAAAGGTATCTGAGGAAATAGGGAACCCAGTTTTCTTGCTTCTGTGGACTTACTGTGCTAGTGCTGGGCTACTGAGTGTGAGCTCAAAACCAGACCAATAAATTATTAGACAGATGTATCGTCTGTCTTCACAAAAATGGCTAAGTGAACTGCACTGTTTAGGATTCCCTCACGCCATTTTCAAGAAGTGTGTGCGTTATCACATTGTTTCACTGAAGAAAACTGGCTGCAAGTCCAGACAAACGTTTAACAGCATTGTCCATAATCTCATGTTCCTTCCCTCATTCACTTCAGGCACTTGCTATTGACTATGTAGTGATGGGCATATTTCTACTCCAACAGAATATTGTTAGTACCAATAGTATCGGCGGTATATTTATCAATTGTCCCCAGCACCAGTGACATCAAAGACATCTTTGCACTTCTCCTGGCTCTGTCCCAGCAATGAGGACCTGGAAAGGCTGGAGGCTTTCCTCTTTTCTGCAGCCAGTGGTATTTTTGCTTCCTCTCCTAATCAGAGCAGGGCATCACTATCAAAAGCATGGGGTAAAAAAGGCTCTACATGTGCAAAAGAGAAAAGAGTGCAGCATTACCCAGCTGTGTGTCAATGCATTTCTGAAGCACTTCAGAGCACAGCCTCCTGCAGAACTGAGTGGAATCACCAAAGGACAGGTCCTGAGATCGGACTGCAGGGGAGATTCACTAGGGATGGGAAAAAGGAGCAGTGGAGACATTTATGAGAAGCCTTATAAAATTTCCCTCACCCTATATGGTTAGATAGGCTACTTAGCTCATTAGTGGCAGCTGAGCTTTTTGCAGTACTGTGAAAGGCTCAGTGGCACCACACATCACTGACTCAGGTACGCTGCTCCTACAAAAAGCCAGACATGAAAACAGCAGGGTTATAGTCTGAGTTCAGTGAATGAGGTCCAACACTTTCCATCTGAAAGGCAGCAACACTCAATTTAAAACCAATTGTAGCATATGAAGTATTACTTTGGACTGTCATTGTTTTGAAGGGTTTAACTCCTTTGACTTCTTTCACAAATAAACAGCTCTTTAGAAGCATCAAAAGAAAATATGTTTGAGTTCATCATCTCTGAGTCATAAGCTCTGTAGGAGCTACCCCAGCTAACAGACAGAATGAGCACCTTCCTGACTATTTGACAAGATGGTTTCACCAATTAAATCTTCTTTTCTATCTTCCTCAGCAACCTGGGAATGTTTGATTGTTAAACAGAGTCTCTGCACTCTCCATAACTCTATGCCCATCGCTGCTCCACAAAGCCTGAGATGAGGACCAAGTCTGACAGATTAAAACTCTGCCTCCTGCAACAATGTCCTGAACCCAAAGCTGTGGCCAGGACCTGGGATCAGGACCCACCAAGAGCTGTCTCTGAGATGTTTAGCAAGGCTGCTCACAAACTCTTTCTGGCTTTCTGGTAGATGTTGTAATACAGTTTTTAGGAAGTCCAAGGCTCCAGCTACCTTTCTCCAGGACAGATGGGATAGCTGACAGTACAAGAACTGTCTTTTTTTTTTTTTTCTAGATTATATATCCATGTTAGTGGATATTGAGTGGTTACTCAAAACACCATCCTGTTTACCCAACAATTTGCACGCAGGCAGTACAAACAAGCAGTCCATTTTGTCCTCCAAGACATGATCAAGATCACTGTAAATGCAAGTATAATAATACGTTAATTTCACATAAACCAGATCTAACTGGGTAAATTCAGATAAAAACGGGGGCATAAGAATGCTAATATGCCTGGGAATATTTCAGCAATGAAAAGCCCTGCCTTCCTGCTTACTATACTGCACTCTGTCCCCTGCTAAGTCCTTGGGGAGTCCCAGGTCAATCTTCATGGGGTTACCCATGATCCACTCTTCTCCCTGGATAATGTCTTCTGTCTCTTCATCCCACTCACACTCCTCTGAGGTCTCCTGCAAGTGACAACTGAGACCTGAAGCTGATTCCCTTGGTGTTCACATTCCCCAGGTATGTCCTTTTCCTCACGAGTGCCTCAAAAAGAAATTATCGTATTTCAGTCTCTCATGTCTCTGTGTTCAGGGACTTAATGCACATTTATAAATCTTTGGAGATCCAAAACTTTCCATGTATGACATGCTATGAAAAGTATTCAACACACGTTTGTGTTGCCAGGCCCTTGCCTTTTCCCACACAGACTGCAGACCACCCTGAAGGCTTTCTGAAAACAGATGTCCATGCCCATGTCTCTGGGGACAGGCTGCCTTCTCTTGCCCATCTTTTGTCACTTCCAAGGATTTCCAACTTCAGAGAAAGGATTAGGAAAGATGGGTTGCAAAAAGGGAGCCTGTATTTCAGTTTGTGTAGCTGCAAGGAAAAGAAACCCATTGCGGGTTTGCATAGGCTGTACGCTTCCCAGATGGTGCACCTCTATTATTATATACCATTTATCTTCCAAAGACAGAAATGCATCAATAGTATATGTATTAAATAGGATTGTTCAGAGGAAGAAAACTTGAAAAACATTTTTTAATTTATATGAGATGCTAAAGGTAACCCATGAGAAAACTCTGAGAAAAATATGATTATGGTGTTTTACAGCATGTACTGTGATAAACTTCAGAATTTAAAAAAATAAAAAAGTAAATAAAAAGAGAAGTTCTTGAAAGTTGTAAACAACATTGTCCAGAAACAAAAATTTGGGAAAAGGTTGGTTTTAGAATACCTAGTTTAACATGCAGCTCGTGACTGAGCTGCTTTGATACAAATTTACAAATTTTATCTTTGTCAACACAATATGTTTACAATTTAAGTGCATTTACCAAATAATTAATGCAGCTGTATAAGTGAATTTCTGAAAGAACAGTCACAATGCAAATGGATACAACCTTGGTGACTTCAAAGAACTTGTGCCTTCTTGTGAGAGAAGCTTGATTGCCCTGGTAGGTCTAATTCTCATTTAAATGAGATCTTTTAAACCCACCCAACAATATACAGAGGCTGGAAGTAGATCAGTTGCTTTTACATCTATTTTACATCCATTCACAATCTTTTCCTGTTGTTGCTACAGGAGCATGTGAATAAAACTCACTCCACCTTCTAAACTCTGCCTCTGTCTTTTGCTGAAGCAGTTTTTGAGGGTTATGTTCTGCTGTCTGGGAGTCTGTGGAGGTTGGAGGGCGGCACTGAGGAGATATTTTGAAAGCTTTCCTTGCCAAGATTGATGAAACTTCAGTGTTAGGGCTTAGTGATTCAGCACATCACTGAATGCCATCAGAAATCTACACAGCAAATGGATTTTGATTTGCAGATGACAGCGGAAAGGACAGGCGTGTTATTCATTCCAGGCAAATAGATGTAGAACAAGCCATTCAAAAAGTAGAAGTTCACAAAACAATGTCAAATTCGACCTTACATCTAAACACATCAACTTCATACAAACAGCAGCAAAAGCCCTTGCCAAAGGCATGGTGTTGGTAAGGATGTGCTCACACTGACCTCCCATGGACCATTCTCTACCATGAAAATCACAGCATTGCAAAGATTTCAAGAAATTAAAAACTATAGTCTTCTGGCCAGAAGAAAAAAAGAAGAGATTTGCTCATTATTAGGGTTTATGTGGCCACTGGGAGTCAAATTCTGCAATCCTTTCTTGGATTTCATTTAGTCCTTCCTCAGTCAGAAGTCTCGTTAAAGTCAACAAGAATTTTGACAAAAGTAGTCCTGATAAACATTGCCAAATAATTTAGATGTGATTTATGTATCATGGGAATATTTTAAGTGAGGTAGAGCATTCTTCTAATAACTGCAAAATAGATATGTTATATTTTCCAGTAAATATTGTGTAACATTTGTAAATCCACTGTCAGTTATAACTTCTCAATAATGAAAAGTGTTTCAGATACTACTTTTATGTACTCTCTGATCTTGTGAGAGAAAATACAACATCAGTTTAAAAACTAATTCATACATTCATCTGCTTCTTGCAGTGAGGTTGCTGCAAGTTAATTGTTCATCAAGAGACTTTGTTCAGTATTTAAATGAGCCCATTCTTGTTTTCCTATTATTTGTAGATCCTCATCAGTATACTGTGCCTATTCTAGACACCACTATTCCAGCTTTTTGCAGAATATTTTCGTTTGATGTGATTTTCCGTGTTCATTGAATTCTTTTTCTGTGCAAATGAGAAAATATCTGTTTACCTATTATATCTAGAATTAAATGCAGATGTGGTTTAAATTGCTGAGATGTAGTTTAATCTATTTCTAAATTCTTCTGAAAAATTGCTTGAACTTTGAGCTGAAAGAGACCATTTGAGTTATCAGTGGTAGCCAGCCACAATGTAGAAAACCTCCTGAAAAACTCTGAAACCTCAAGAGGCCACAGAACACCTAAACTGCATCTCTGAGAAAGCACAAATTACAAAGGTCTTCCTAGCACACTGTGACAAGTTTTACATCAGAAGATGACAAATATAATTCATAGAAAATAGAAGAGAGGAACAAGTGTGTCTTTAGCATTCTACACTCATGCAATGACAGGAAAATTGTTGGGTGAAAATCCCCTCTACCATGTTATTACAAAAATTGAATCTTACTCTATATTGCAGAAGAAGGCTAAAAAATATTCTATGAATAGTTTCATCTAGTTTTTCCTAGCGAAAATTTCTGTTGATCCCCACTCAGGTAAATGAATAGTTTAAACCAAAACCTGTTTACATGCATCACATTGTGATACAAATGTGAACAGATTAAAACAAAACAAGATACAAGAATCAGTACCAACAGAAATAGTGCCAGCAGGACCATCAGTGCATTTCACTTCACCTGTCAAGTTGTAACTTTCTCCTGTATTTTAAAGGAAGATGAAAACATACTTCAAACAAGAAATTATGTATTGGTGGGATCTAAAACCCAAAACTCTGGAAACCAGGATTAATATACCAGATTCGTAAAATATGAGGCAAAACTCACGAACATCATTAACTGTCTTCTTTGAAATCCTTTTTGAACACCTGTTTGAAGAAACAAGCTGGCATTACTATTTCACTCACTTTGGGAACCACTTTGAGCCAGTTATAAATTAACCTGACTTTCCAATGTTTCCAGAAAATGCCATGAAAATACGCATATGATGCAGATTCAAGAATCTTGATTTTCATAGGGGCACAGTCTCAGATGCTAGCCATGATATTTCTTCCAATCCATCTTATTTTATTATCACTTCGTATTGGTCTCCTCAGTGAAAAGTAGTACCTTATTAGATACTAGCATTTTTCACTATACATCCGCTGCTCTTTTCCTTTAGTCTAAGTGAATACTTGGCTACAAGCCCTCTGACTCATTATTTCTTCTTTCTTTTTTTCACATTTTGAGCCAAACCAGAATCAGTACAATTCAGAGTGCTACCTGAGGCAATTTCCCTAATTCCTTCTTTCTTTGGTCCAAAGTTGAAAGTAACATTTCATAAAAATCAGTCATATTTTATAGAAAAACCTGTTACTTCAGCAGCACTAGCTGATAATTTGCCAGTGTGTTCCTGTTCGTGCCTGGGGTGGCCTCAGGGACCATGAAAGAATTGCAAGATATAATCATACGAATGTTGTTATACAGTAGTAATCTCCAGGGGAAAAGAGGAGTAGATTTCTTCTCTATTTTTTTAACCACTTTTAGCATGTTTCCACATTAACTTGAAGACATAGCAGAAACAGTCTTAAGGCATTTTGTTATTTTTTTTCCAGAATAGTCTGATGTCTGATGTGTGTTTGCTCTTGCTATCTGCTGAGACTGAGAGGTGAAGTGGATGCCTGATATCATGATGATTTAGCTCAAACAATGAATATTTATTAGATAATACTAATATCAATTGAAGAAGGGCATTATTAACACGAAAAGATATCTTTCTCTTTAACTGTCATAAATAAAGTAACCTTCTCAATAAATCTCTGAAAATTTAGGAGGGCTGCTACAAAAGTAGTGCCTCCTATTTTACTATGTTGGCCCACAAAATCAGAGGTGGATGTTGCTGGTATGGCAGTAGAGGTTGAACCCTCCTGCCAATATTCTGTTACATTTTGTTGCTGTGTAACAGATGGCAGCAGAGAGGCAGTCTGACATAATGGTGAATGGATGAATCAAAGATGCGGAATTGAATTCCTCCATGTGGAAAAAATTGCACCATTGACAATCATCAACACTGAACGTTGATGGAGACCAAACAGTGGATGTGAGCACAGTGAGGTGGTGGGTGGTGCATTTCAGCAGTGGCGATAGTGACAGCGGTCACCTCCACTGGTGCAGATTTTTATGAGCACAGCATGCAGGCTGTTGTTCATCACTGGTGAAAATGCATAGCTAATGGTAGTGACTATGTTGAGAAACAGTGTTTTATAGCTGAGAATATGCTCTATTGAATAGTGTTATTGTGCTCTTTGTATCTGTTGTTGATTCCATGGAAATAATTAGGAGACATTACTTTCAGAGCAACCTATGTAATTTCAAAAAACATTCTTCCAATTAAAGCAGTTGAAGCTTAGCTTATTGATATGCTGTGGAAATAAATTTATCAGCCATTCCTAAATAAATTGACACTGGGTTGTAAAAATAGTGATAGAAACTAGTCTTTTTGTTGTAAAAAGAAAGCACTGAAGTTCATTGTTGCTTCATACTTGTTTGAATCAAATCTAATTTTGCTGTGAACTACCAATGTCATATTCAAGATAAGCTTTGGGACTCATGTCTGAGAAAAGGAGAATTTAGCATTACTACGGGAAGAAACAAATACTTGAGAAAAAGATAAAACTGAAACAAAGGGGTTCAAGCAGCCACCTTCAAGACAAGGAAGAGGTGATATGCTTGCTTCTTTGGCGGCATTTTCTATATTTAATAATTGTTCTTGACACAAAATGTAAAACTCTAAACAAGGATTGTACAAGAACATGAATCCATACTGAATGGAAAAAGTGTAGAGGAACAAGGGCACAGGAACCAAGATAAGAAGGGCATGCCAAGGAGGAAACCAACCAGTGGCGAGTTGTACCACGTGGCAATGAGAAGTACTTCTCTATAGTAGCATTGGTCTGAAGAGTCAAGTTTCCCCACAGAAGTTTCATTTAAATACTGTTTTGCTGAAATAGCTACAGTGGTCACATATAGTATTTCCTATCATGTTGCAGAGGTCTCATCTGTCCACAGTGACAAATGGGCAGGATGCACTGTTGTCAGTTTAGGTCAAGCAGTAGATCAGTTCTGTAGGGTTTTAGATGGCTCATTTTTCTTCTGCACTACCTCTGAGAAATAAGTTCCTTTTTTGGCAAACATGCATAACGCTTGAAAGAGCAGAGCAAGCATCTAGTGTGAAAAGTGTCAAAATTACCTCTCATTTCTGAAGAAGCTGATTTTCCATCTGTTTCTGCGTCACTTGGCATATTTACTTGGTTGCCAGGAAAGGAAAAGACTTCTTACATTTCAGACAGTGAATGTGGCACTTGATATTCTCGTGAGTGTCACTCTTGTACAGGAAGAGCACAGCAAGGAAGGGAGGAGAATACTAAATCGCTTTCAGCAAAAGCAGCCTCTGATTGTTCAGTCGGCCTTATTAAAGTTGTTATTTATGTTACACCCAAGGATGAAGGAGCAGGTTCTGATAAGGTAAGTAATAACTCATTGGATGATGCCTCAGCATCACAGATAACAGTATATCTTCTCTGAGCTGGCAGTCATCCAGGTATTGTTTGAGAATATCTGGCTTGTCCTGGTTGTGCGGATATAAGATGACATTGGAGAACTGCCTTATCTAACTATGATTCTCATCAAATCTCTAACTGTAGTTTATAAAATTTGTATTTATAGGCAGACAACCATGTTACAGGTAGGCTTCAGTTTTAATGAAAAAGAACAATTTCCAAATGTAATTCAAAGATAAAGTGATATTTTACTCTCCAGAGTATTTAATTTTCTACACTAGAGTTACAATTATCACCACAAAGAAGGCACTTGTTCTATGGTAACTGCTATGAAACCATCTCTCATGCATCCACATTGTCCTCTTATTCCGGGAAAGTAAGATCTCATTGTTTTAGGAGTCAGTATTCTCTCATTCTGCTATTGAAGTAAAAAAATACACATCTGAGTACAGTAAGTGCAATGACATCTATGACAGCCATTTCTTTCCAAAACAGGACAAAGGGTTTTCAAAGACTCAAGGATGTACCAAAGCTTCTCCAGTGCAACAGCTTGCCCTTGTACCATAATCTCATCTGTGCAATGAAGACCAATGGAACAAAACAAAATGGATGCCATATAGTTTCTCTGAAATAAACAGATCTTATAATAAGCATGTATTTAAAAGTTTTGCTCAGATTAGAACTGACTAATCTCAGAGAAAGTAGAATACTGTAGGTTTTATCATAATCATTTTATTGTAAACTAAATCACCTGAGTTTGGTGGTTTTAATCACTTGTTTTACATGAATTTAATAGAAAAAAAAAACAAATTTGTGACCTAAACAAGAAAACACTAACAGAATTGTGTCACCTATGACCTCATTTTTTCTTATCTCAGAAGATGCGCAAGAGCCATGCTATATAAAGCTATCTTTCTTTTTTATTATGTGCCCTAGTGGCACAGCAACGGAAAGGTTACTAAGTAAGCAGTCCAAGTTTCTGAAGCAAAAAATATAACTGTATTTCAATCTGTCCTAGGAATAACGATCTTTTCACTGAGGTAGTCACTCTCAAATATTTGCATATTTTATTTTAAGAATTTGGACTAATATAATTTATAATAAATCATGGAAAGAATATTTCAACTCTTTGTCCTTATGTATCATTTGAGATTAAGCTTCTAGCATCCCTGATAAAATATTTTAATGTCAGCATTGGCTTTCCATTTTCAGAGACAATGAGAGAAGTAAAAATTAAGAATGGTCATATAAATAAATTCTAAACCAAAATCAGCTAAGTCTTAAAAGCTGATACAGCATATTAAATTGTAAATGTCTATCTCAAATCCAGACTGCAATTCAAATCCTTCTTACCTTTTACTGCATTGAATTATTTGGTTCTCAGCAAGTCCAGTCAGCGCTTTATATTCTTCAGTTGAATGTGATGGGACACCAGGAAGAATGTTTCCTGAATTAAAAAAAAAAAACAACAACAGAGCGATGTAATATACAGCTTTCTAAGAAAAAGTGTAACCATCATACTGTACCTTTTTCTGGCTTTATCACCTTGTACATATGTGAGATGGTTAGCAGACAACCAACAACTTGGCTCAGTGATTGAGTCAATGATACAAATTTTGACTTAACAGAGACAGAATTCTCTTATCAGATTTCACTCTCAAATGGCATCAGAATGTGAAAGTGAGAAGGCTTCCAGACACTGGAAAATGAAAATCCATTAGTGATTTGGAGAAGCAAGTTGTGGGAGTGGATAACTGCTTTTCAGGGCAATTTTTCTAAAATCAGTCCAAGACCTAAAATTTTTACTGCTCTGCAATGCAGCAGGAGGCTTGATTTTCAAAACTAGACACGTCCAGTATGAACATAACAATTTGTTCTGTGTGCCAGTAAGTTAATTGTTGCAGCATAATTATGTTTAGGTTGTACAAACACCAATATGTACATGCAAATGGAAACTTGGGTCTGTAAACCTCTGTGATCCCCAGAACATTTCCAGTTGCCATTAAATAAATCTATTTCTACCTGACAGGAACTTCTAGATAGTGTTCTTAACTTTTAGCTATATTCCATCGCAAAAGAAATTGTGATCTACTCTTTGAACCCATTGTAATTTGTAGGTGGTTCTTGAAAAGGGAAGAACATGATTTTGCCACTTCAGAAATGGGCCAAGAAATACACATTTTGATTCACAGATTCATAGTGAAATTCATAGCTTTCCATTTTGCAGTAGCTCTGTGCTGGCTTGCATTTCTTTCTTTCCCAGGACCACTGTAATGAGCTCCACCGACCAACTCTCCTCCTATGCTCATTCACATGGGAGAGAAGAAATATGAGCCCTTTGGATCTGTGTAATTGCAACAAAAACTTTTATATTTCCCCACCAACTGGAAAAATCTGTGATGTTTTCAGCTTCTCAGCCATAAGGAGATCACCCATAGACACCCCTTTACCAAGCTGACAGCCCCAAAAGCAGCGGGGCCTCTGACCCGGGAAGGAAGACACAGAGCTTCCCCAGGGACTACCATAGATAGCTTCAGCAAGAGGTTGCTCACTAAAAGATGTTTTAACTGAATTAGTCCATACTGAATGAGTAAGTTCTCCAATGAGTCATTTTTTATCACAAATTTCACAAGCATACATGAAGTGTCCAGATTATTATACTATGAAGCGTAATTACTATGAAGTATAACACAATTAAAACCAGAAGGTTAAGATATTTTTAAGTTCTAATCCCAGGCTTCTGAAGCCAAATTTAAATTCATCTCTTTTGCTCCATCCCCACAGGGGAGAAGTTTTCTGAAGATGTGTTTACTTCTAAATGTTTTCATGCTGGCAATGACATTGGCTCAACTATAGAGAAATACCCTCTCTCTTAATTCCATTTTAACCTTTGAGTTGTCCAGAAATTTCTTTTCTTTCTATTAAGATTTTTTAACAATAATAAAATAAATAGGAAATCTAAGGACAATGTTGCCACATGAAATATGCATTTATTTGTATTTTAATTTTGAATTGCACAAATTAAAATTTCCTAATCTCTCAGGAGCAGTTAAATACAGTAGACCATGCTAGGAATACAAGGGTTCCCCAAGTACCTAGATCATGTGTCACTTTTTTCCTTTGCAGCACGGATTGTCCTGTGTTTCTTTGTCTTCCTGTTATACATTTACTATTGCCTACAATTGTATCTGTTTATACATACATGTAAAGTATACTTAGAGAACTGGAAAAGAAATATCTAAGGGTGATGGTCACTTGCTGCTATTATCAAAGCAGCTACTTGACAGCAAAAGCTGCTGCCCCTTGAGGTAATGATCTGTCCAGTGAGAAGGTGCTGGATGGCAGCAATGACCTTTTCTGGCAAAGAAAGCTTCTGGTTTCATTTGCTCCAAGTGCAATGGGAGGTAAAAGCTGTTTTTATACCCAGACATGGTCTTCACAGAATTTTTTTTAACTTTGGCTGGGGGACATGTTTGTCCTCCTGAAAAATATTCATTGGTATCCTTCCAAAGCAGTCTACCCATAAGGTAAGGGAATTACCGAGAGGCAAATCATGGGTTAATGGCATTGTATTCTAAACAAGCATTTGAATTGACTTCAGATGAGTTAGCCTGGACCAGAAAGAAGTGCAACCATCTTCACTACGTATGTGTTTCTGGAATACCTAAATACATTCTGTCACCTAGAGTTACATTTCTGACGAGTTCAATTTTTAATTAAAACAAGAAGTCAATATTGCTGTTTGTGCATTTTCTTTAAGCATTAAAAATAATAAACAGAAACCAGGCAAATTCTTTGTAGGATATGTTTTCTGCATAGGAACAAACTAGATAAACCAAAAATGCATTTGCCATAAGTAATAGGTAGCCAGCACAAAATACAGATTACCTATTTCTTTTTTTCTGCATATTTCATTGAGAAAAAATATCCATTTTCATTAGTATTAGCACTGAAGACATCTTTAAATATCTTGATGATAAAACAGTATTAACAAAATGAATCACGCTGGTGTAGTAACAGATTCCTTCCTTAAGATTTCCTCTTGATTCCTTCTTCATGTTCCTTTTGAGTACGCTCAATCCATTTTGTCTGCTATGGTCTAAATTCTATTAGAAAGGAATTGTTCTTTGCTTTCAGAATGTACCATGTCTCAAAAGAATGGGAACAGAGCACTATCACAGACCTAACAACACTAAGCAGCGCATTTGTTCCGTTTAAAACAAATCATTCAGAAAATACTATTCAAAGTACCTGAATGATGCAGCTCCTGAGAAAGTCAAGCTGTTGAAAGTGCAGTTTCTTAGTCTTTCAGGAGATACATTTTTGTTCTTTGCTAATCAAGTAAAACTTTTCTTAATACTACTTTTACATCCTGTGCTAAATTAGGAATGTTTATTGACAAATCCAACATCTCAACATCTGCTATGCTATTAGGTCACCTAGTCCTACATTAACTTGTTTAAAGCAACATATTCTTGGTTTCTGCAGTTTTTCTTTGTTCTAATGCTGCCTTTTATATGAGTGTTAATACTGGTACTCTTCTGGCTATATCTGAGCTCTCAAAACCATTCTAGCACTTCCATATTAACAGGTTGCTTTGGTTGATAGTTCCACAGGTTGACTGAAATAAAGCTTAATTGAAAATATGTGCCCTGTCTTCTGGATGCTTTCAGACATGGAGTGTTTTCCTTTCAAAAGTCTTTGTCAATAGATAATACTCAGTGATTTTTTTTTCCAAATAAGCATTCCTAACTTACATGCTTTAAAAAATAACATATGATCTCTCTTTCTCACACTGAAAATATATTAATCTTTAAAAATAATATCATTATTTCTCTCACAAGCACTCCAATTACTCATCATACATGCAGCCTTCTAGATGAAATATTTCTATTGTACTTAGGTCACTTCCAGAAGTTTTGGGGTGAGAGGAAGGTGTCAAGCTCTTTTAGGAGATTAGTACATTTCTTGTGCTGCTTTTGTATGTAGCTTATGAATAAGAATTAGAAAAGGCACTTTCCAATTCCATGTAATTTGCATTTCAGCCTGGACCCACAGCGACCATTTTTTCATCCAAATCTGTATGGCAGAACTCCAATTAGATTCTATCTGACAGAGTGAGCAGCCTAAATTTTCTCCAGACAAGCTAGACTATAATCAGCTTCTGCAATTTCTCGTAATAAAGAAAAAGCTACATAAATATTCAAAAAGGTTTTGATGAATTTTAGTGAAGTGATACCAACGGCAAAGACATCAGATACCTGCTTGCCTCTATTATGAAAAATAATGAGTGACTACAAACAAAAGAAGACAAAGATTATAATCCTAACTGAAGAATAATTTTCTCAACATCAAACTGAGAGTGAAAGAAAGATTCTCAATACAAACAATGTTGGCTGCTGCTACTATTAAGATACAGTATTTCTTTCTACTTTTCTTTACTTCCACATTTCCTGAGCGATGGCAGTACTTATCTCTGGACAGCTTTGAATGTCCCATTAAAAATATATACTAGAAGAGTGGTCATTCAGCATATGGTTATCTGGTTACACAGGCATCTAATCTAAGTGTAAGTAGTCAGGATGGCGCTGACGACTTATTACAAGGGGTTCCCTCAGACCTCCTTGAGAGTGGATACTGTTGGGACACGATCCATCCTAGATATGTGTCCTAATTTCTGGACATGGGGTTATCTTTTTTCCCATGGAAGGACTCTTCACAACAGTCTACTGTCCAGATACTGTGAAGCACAGGTACAGCTTTAGCAGGAAAGACTGCAGAATCACGTGTTCCTGCTATGCATAAATAGATTCAACCTGGATCCCATGCCAGAAGTCTGCCAGGAATTGCATTTGGCACAGCCTTCTGGCAAGCCACCTTGATCTTTGGTATCTTTTCAAAGTAAACCATCAAGACCAGACAGAACAACAGCGGTATGGAAGTATGGTTTTGAAATATTTTTCTGTCTTCATTTAAGAAATCAGGAAAAAAGCCTGGAAGTTTTTAAGCTGAAAAACTTCTTCACCCTACTGTTTAATGACTTAAGTTTTTAACCACTTCCCACAATGGTATTTTACTCTACTGTGGCGATGTTCACACATTTCTAATAAAATGGGCTAACAATTGTTATTTTTTGTCTCTCTCCCTTCTCCTCCTTTTATGCTAGTAATACAATCAAAGAAGAAATACAGAGAAAACAAATTTAAAACACAGCATAAAGCATAAAGAAAGAATAACATCATCATTACAGAAGGAAATGGTGATCTGTGAATTACTCTGACAGAGACAGTAAACATGAAGATTGGGTGGAACTTTGTCCTATTTCAGAAGGCTGAATTCAAGTCCTTGCAAGTGTGGAATACTGTTAAATTTACTAATGCCTACATAATACATGTAGAACCATTATCCTTTTCTCAGAGAACAAATACCTTGTGTACACATTGTAGGTAATTTTCCCATGAAAAGACAATGCAAACACATATTCCGATAGTTTTAAAGAGCATAAACAGTAGGAGAGGAGATCAAATGGTTTGGATTAGTG
Organism: Penelope pileata; assembly: GCA_013396635.1. Lineage (NCBI taxonomy): Eukaryota > Metazoa > Chordata > Aves > Galliformes > Cracidae > Penelope > Penelope pileata. The sequence continues at coordinate 413,290 of WBMW01002605.1, forward strand.
ATTGCAAAATGGAATCTGTGAAGAAGCCCTTTTATACCCCTAATCCTCAGAGTTTATCCATGCAGCACAATTTGACGTGTACGTGACATATTGCAGATAGGTACTCAGAGCATCAGACATTTAATGCAGCACCTTTTCTTTACAGAGAATTGAAAGACAAAAATGAAATAGTAATTTCTTGTATCACCCTACATGTTTTTGACTACACTCAGTTTCTAGTATGATTATCTCACACATGCCAGAATTTAGAGTTTGAAATGTGAAATGCTGAAAAGACTGAAACTTTTAAAGGTATAGTTTATAGAACACATACCTGGTAAAGAAAATAAAATTAAAAACGAGAAAACAATTTTTTGGTTGCTCTAATTATTAAGAATAGAAAAGAGTTAAGGACAGAACTGGGATTGCTAAATCCCAGTGTTTAGATGTCAAGATCCAAGAGAGGTTAGAAACTATAACTGTTTAAAACATGAGTCATAAGATGAGCAACAGCATGCTTCCTTTTACTCTTGTTAGATTTATTACAATAATACGGATCCTACATCAAGAAGATACGACATAAGAGACATAAATTCTTTTAGGTTATTTCTATCTACATATAGATTAAAAAGAAATGTTATTTGTCTTGAACATCATTCTTTTCTCCTATGTAATAACATAATTTATGTACTCAGACCAGAAGTCACATGAGATTCCTGACATCATCTGAATCTAAGGGGTTGTGGTAGAGATTTCAGTTTGCATGGAATCGAGTGCAGGATTGAACTCTCCACATTGCATATTTTTGCTATTTGTACAACGTTATATCTAATGTTATATTCCAGGCTTCTTTACCTACCCACTATAGAATGGACAGCCATGCTGCCAAATGGAGTACAGAGGTAGAAACGTCCCCTTCAGGATAGTTATTGCTCTTGACGATGTTCTTGCTTTTAATGCAGGAATCATAATTCAGATGCAGGCTCAACTTCACACTGCTAGTCCTGTATTCTCACATAATTCATAGCTTTTTCTGTAATACAGGGAGAATAAGATACCTGTGTGTCCTGTTTCTCATGGTAGTTTCATAAGAGGCAAAACTTATCTAAGAGTTTCCTATTCATAGAATCATAGAATCATCAAGGTTGGAGAAGACCTCCAAGATCATCTAGTCCAACCCTACACCTTGCACCAAGATTACCCACTAAACCACGTCCCTCAGTTCCACATCCAGATGTACCTTGAACACCTTGAACATCTCCAGGGATGGTGACTCAACCACTGCCCAGGGCAACCTGTTCCAGTGCCTGATTGCTCTCTCAGAGAATAATGTTTTCCTAATATCTAACCTGAACCTCTCCTGGTGCAACTTGAGGCCATTCCCTCTAGCCATGGCCCTCTAGGCCATTCCTATCGCTAGCTACCCAGGAGAAGAGACTGACCCCCACTTCACCACAACCTCCTTTCAGGTAGCTGCAGAGTGCAACTTTTATCTATCTGTTCTTTCACGCAAAGTGTGACATTAGCATAATCAAAGAGGATTTAAAATGAAGGAGTGAAATAAAGCGGAATGAAAGGCTGGAAGTAAACAAAGATGAACACTTTTATACTGGCATTACCACTCAGAAAATGTTAAAATTAAATTGGAGCCTGAACATGGGATCCACAAAGGTCAGCATACTGTACATGGATACTCTTTGTAGGAAATGTGGAAGTTGGAGAGCCTTTCTTTTCTCCTGGTTTTGAATGCAAAGCTCTGTGCAGGAAGGAGATGCCTCCTCCTGCTGACGATTTGAAGACATAGACCTCACTGAGATAACTACTTCCATCTTTTTGCCCAAAGCTCAAAAGAAACAAACAGATCAGCACCTCAAATGTTCACTCACAAGTGGAGAAACCCAATCTCAGGTTTCTCCTGCATTTGCTAAGGTAGCAGCACACTAAGCCAAAATCTCCTACTTGTCAGAATAAGGCACTAAGCTCTAGGGTAGCAGGGTGTCCAGTCCTGGACCTCCTTTGATTGCTTTTGTTAAAGCTCTTTGATTTGCTGTAAATTTCCACTAGAACAAGGAATGGATTATGAGTCAACTGGCTAGCTACCAGGCTGCAAAATTCTTGGCCTTCCATATTTTTGGCTCAGTCTCTTTAACACGATACTGTTGTAAAATATAAAAACTGAATGACAGAGCTACCCACAGCCCAATAGTACAATATTCCCATTACTTTCTACAATGCTTATAAGTATTAGAATCTTAGAAAAAAAGAATCATAAAATCTTAGAATACTGGAATGGGTTGGGTTGGAAGGGACCTCAAAGATCATCCATTTCCAACCCCCCTACCACAGTCAGGGTTGCCACCCACTGGATCAGGCTGCCCAGGGCCCCATCCAACCTAGCCTGGAAAGCCTACAGGGATGGGGCATCCACAGCTTCTCTGGGCAGCCTGTGCCAGTGCCTCACCTTCCTCTCAGTGAAAAAATCTCCCCCTGACATCTAACCTAAATCTCTTCTCTTGTAGTTTAAAACCATTCTGCCTTGTTCTATCACTACCTACCCATGGAAAAAGTTGATTTCCTTCCCATTTATAATCTCCTCTTAAGTACTGACTTTTAAGTACTGAAAGGCTGCCATGAGGTCTCCTCACAGCCTTCTCTTCTCCAGGCTGAACAAGCCCAACTCCCTCAGCCTGTCTTCTTAGGAGAGCTGCTCCAGCCCTCTGATCATGTTTATGGTTCTCCGCCGGACCCACTCCAACAGCTCCACATCTTTCTTGTGCTGGGGAAAGAAGAAACAACTAAAGTATTACTTTTCCATAGAATTTCCATCTCACATAAGAATGACAATGAATGCATTGGTCTTAGTACAAAAAGAATTAAGCAGAATTTTATTTGCATCTGTAGTTCAGAGTTAGATTCGCAGGACATCACTTTGAAGCCTTATGTGCTGGAGATAAGTATCTCCTAGAAGATCCAGAGAAGTGTTCAGTGGTTTCCCTCATGCCTTCTGGTTTCAATGACTACTACACAGGTGCTTGTGACTGCAGGAGAGTGAACACAAGGTTTCAGATAGCCCCTTTCAGAGCTACAGTCCTACTTTTTTAAAAAATATATTTTACCGGTATATTTCCACAGCCAGTTGGAAAGTGACCTTGGCTCAGAAAGGCTGCAAACGAATGTCTGGCAGCATTGATGGATTTTACTCTGCTTTATCAAAATTTCATCTTGCAATTTGCATTTCCAGCTCTGCAAAGCGTTTGTATTAATTGCCTGAATTTCACTGTCATTTACGTTGTAAACAACAAATGACACTCTGTTGGAAGATTATCACTGCGATATAATACTTCCAGATAGGGCAAACCAAAACACACAGGCTTTATCATTGCATTTCCACTGAGTATATGCTGTTGGTTTTAATAATCTTTATAATGTTATTGTATTAAATAAAACATTTTCATAGGACTCATATCAAATGATATAAAATATAATTATATTTAAAAAAAAGATTTGGGAAGATAAAAGAAGATACAAGATTTTTGTTTTCAGTCACTCCTGTTTTCCAGTGCAACAGAAATCTAAAGAACAACAAATATCTATAATAACTGATAGTGGAAGTAGGATTTATTAGCTTTACAGAATGCAAAGTAAATTGCCTTCTAATGTACTCCTGATCATGTTTAGATGCATCAATTGTAATTTCTATATAACACCCTTTTCCCCTAAGATAGTTCATACTCTGTATGTTTTTAGTTGTTTTTTTTTGTGGGGGGGTTGGTTGTTTTTTTGGTTTGTTTTTTTGTTTTCTTCCATGAAATGTGTTGTACTGTTGTACTTATCATTTCCATTGCAAAAGTCTATATGTTTATAGTCATACAGAATTCTTAGCGATGATCTTTTACTTTTTCGGAAAAAAAAAAAAAAGTTTTGTCCACATAAATAAGATGCAAGATTTTGCAGATGGGTTACTTTCTTTGTTGCCACTTGATTTTGGCATCTTTTATAACCTTCCTCCAAGTCTTACCATCATTTAACATCAGCAAACAGCATTTCTGCTTATGCACAAGATTCCCAGATATCCTCCTGGAGCAAAGCTCCTCGTAAAACCCTGTTGAAGTCATGGTTCCATGCCAATGTTCCCTGGTAGAGAATTTCTCACGCTCATTTCCATATCATGTCACAGCTAATGTCTTCATTAGTGCATGCCTAGACAATATCTTCCTGCTACTAGATATGCTCACCACTCTGTCAATCTGTTTTATCTTATTTTGCTCTTGATAGCAGGTTATGTTAGCAAGTGCTTCATTTTGTATTAATTTCCAACACCCTAACTTCTAAAGAAACAAAGTTATCTTCAGTGAAAATCACAACACTGCTGTCAATCAATAGTAGAACAAAAAACTGATCCCCAATTATGACATCTACTGTGGCTAAAAAACTTTTAGAGCTGCTCTAAGGTTATCTAGAAAGCTGCCAGTTTTTTCTCAACTTCAGCTTCTGAACAGTAAAGCTCTTCAGTCTACATATCTTTTTGGTCTGGCAGCAATTTTAAACTCAAGGTGAAAGAGACATGAGTAACAGAAGCAATCTGAACAAATGGCTGTAGCCTTCTCATTAGCTAATGTTGAAATGTTACTTCCTGATGGCTACTCTCACCTGTTTACCAAACAAGTAGTTAACCAAAGCCACTTTCACTCGTTTTTACATGACATAATATAATTACAACTGCAAATGTCACAGATGTGAGACACATGAAGGAAAAAAAAAAAAAAGAAAACCCAAGTACATTGCATCCACAGGTAATAAGTTTCCAAAGTTCTAATTATTGACAACTCTTTCTGAACTGTGGAGAAGGACTTTCGAGGTTTTGATGGACAAAAAGCCACATGTGAGCTAGCAGCGTAAGCTTGCAGCCTGGAAGGCCAACAGTATCCTGGGCTGCATCAAAAGAGGGATGGCCAGCAGGGCAAGGGAGGTGATTTTCCCCCTCTATTCTGCCCTTGTGAGGCCCCATCTGGAGTACTGCATCCAGGGCTGGGGCCCCAGCACAAGAAAGACATAGAGCGGTTGGAGACAGTCCAGAGGAGGCCACAAAGATGATCAGAGGGCTGGAGCACCTCTCTTATGAGTTGGGCTTGCTCAGCCTGGAAAAGAGAAGGCTCCAGGGAGACCTCATTGCAGGTTTTCATTGCAGGTTTTTTTAATAAACAAGATGTAGACTAACTTTTTACATGATCTCATAATGATAGGTCAAGAGGGAACATTTTTAAAGTAAAAGAGGGGAGATTTAGGTTAGATCTTTACTCAGAGGGTGGTGAGGCACTGTCACAGGCTGCCCAGAGAAGCTGAGGATGTCCCATTCCCTGGAGGTGATCAAGCCAAGGTTGGATGGCGCCCTGGGTAGCCTGATCTGGTGGGTGGCAGCCCTGCCTATGGGCATGCAGAATGGAACTGGATGATCTTCAAGGTCCCTTCCAACCCAACGCATTCTGTGATGTCAATTCTATGATGAACTGCCCTGGAAATAAAATGTAAAGCAACACAGGTAAGAGTCCACATAACTTTTGTTCTAATGCTTCCTCTCAAAATATTGTATCTGACTTTCACTGTGATGTTCTAAGAGAAAGACCTACATCTGAAAACTTAGTTTTCATTCAATTGAGTGGTTTTACACCTTTTCTATCAATTTTCTCAAGACATACATTGTAGGATAATTTTAGTCATGAACGCTTGCCTCTGATCACTGGGAAAATGAAAGCTGGACAAGGAAACAAATTAAGAATATCCATTACTAGGGTTAAAAGCAAAGCAGAAGAGTTCTACAAAGTGCATCTCACATTTCGTGGAAGGTGTTCTTCTCTTTTCAATTTCTTTCTTGAAATTTTCTTCATCAAGCAAAGTTGCCAAGGGAAGAAAAAGTCAGATGCAGATTTTTTTAAATATAACTTGCATTTTCACATAGACAGACAATATTTAGAGTGATCCAGAAAAGTGCAACTTTCACCGTAGCTTAGGCTTAAAATTCTAGGGTTCTACATCACATATTTTCAAGTGCTATGTGTAGGTATTCATAATCCGGTATCTTTTTCTTTAAATATTTTTGAGCACTGATGGAATATCTTTATGTAAGTTTTGAGGCAATTATTATTTTTAGGAAAGGACTAGATTCCACTTGGCTCAAGGGAGACAAAAGTTTGCACTGGGTTTCACCTGATATTGCCTGTATTTGCCTGTCTGGAAAGCTAGTTAGAAGTCACATGCAAAGCAGATACAGCACAAGAACTAAATGAAATACATACCAGGATTTTTTTTTTACTAAAACAAAGAAACAAAGAAAAGCCATACAGAAAGAATCCTTTAAAAGAGAACTCTTTTTAATTGCTGTCAAGGAAGAAGGAAATATCAAAGAAGCCAGAGAATTAATCAAAGGAAAGCATGTACACTATGGCATATATATGTATCATTCTGCAGGCAAAACAGATGAATTTGTACAGGGTAGAAAGAGAACACACTAGAAATATGCACAATAACAGACAAGTAAGAATTTCTGAAAAAGTAAGTAATGTATTGCCAGAGTTCTTTCTTCATTTATTTGAAATCGTGGTGTAAAAGAAAGAACATATTGTGCATATATGTAGGAAAAGCTCTGCCACACAACAGATGGATCTATCACAGTGACAAATAAGGTAGGAGAAGAGAACTACAGGTATGAATTAAGAAACAGACTCAAAAAGTGAAACAGAATGCTGGCTAGGATGTAGAGCTTCAGAGATCAAAAAAAAAAAAGTACCCTTTACCTATTCTTAAGAGGCTGCAGCTTTCAGACAATGAAATTGCACTGATGGTAAGTCACTGTAGCCAAGTGTGAAGAAATATGTTTATGAACCAAATGTCATAAAACTTGCAGAAACTTTAAAAAGTGGTCAGACCTCAGCTCATAAAAGATTGAGCTAGTCCATACCGCATTTCCTGTAAAACTGGTTAGAAGGCTTTTTGTCTTATTAAAGCTTACTGTTAGAAAATTTTCATTAAAGAAAAACGCATGAGGTAAATTATTATGGATACACGGCTGTTACATACTGAAACAGACCATCTTCATGTTGCCACAACAGAAAAATAAACTGAATCGATAGCAATGAAAGTGACAGATTAAGGTTAATCACAGAATCACACAGAATC
>WBMW01002606.1:0-29331 GCA_013396635.1 Penelope pileata
ACCCCTACAATTCTGTGATTAATAAATTTTACGCGAATCCTCTCCCTACTATTTCATCAGTAGCAAAGTAGGACAACGTATGGTTTCAGTCATAATATATCATGGCCATGGAGATATTTTTTTTGTTTCTGAGTATTTTTGATTTTGGTAGAGAAGATAAAGATTTTGTTTTCGTTTTTGTTTTCTCTCTTTCTATAAACAGTGATTGCAGTGAGCAACGTTATTGTTTAATTGGTGCAAGAGCCAAAATATAGAACTTAAGGAATTCCAATTGCATCAGATTGATACTTTCAATTGGGTAACTTAATTTTTTTGTTGTTGTTTTCCTTTTTTTCTTTTCTTTTTTTTTGAAATTCACCTGTATTTTGCCTTTTTTGGTGCCTGAATATGGGAGGGATACATTGATTTTACCTGTAAGTATACAGTTTTGCAGGTAGGTAGAAAATGTTGAAATTCAGACAAAATTAGCCTTCAATGTTATATAAATTTGTTAGTTGTTCAATCTTTGTTCTATATATAATGTAAAATGTAAGTTACACATATATGTATAATATATATACATATAATTGCATCTAAATGCAATTATATGCATTGTAAATGCAATACTAAGCATATTTTCTGTTGTCACCAGGGAGGGACCAGAATTCTGAGACTGCCATATATTGTTAGGAATAAACCCCATATCTTTCCCTTAGAATAATGTTTTTAACACAGACACGTTATAAAGATAACTTAGAGTGAACGATGAGATACTAACATAGCACTGTAGGTATTTAGAAAAGGAAAAAACGCCTGTCACTGTAAGAGTTTTAGACAACTTTCACTCACATTAAAAGATCTTGCAAAATATGTACATGCAAATATAGAATAATTATTTAAAAATGCATTTAACCACTTCTGCATGACTTCTGCAGATAAGCTAGACCATTTTTACTGGAAAAGAACTCTAATTTAGATCTTTTGTTTATGAATGCTAACACTGTGAATGCATTAGGATGCAATTTACAAGTGAGTGAATCCATTTTCAGACTGTATGAATCTACTGCAGTCTGGACAAATACCCAGAAATAATAAAAATGATCAACGTGTTGCTATTGCATGCAACCTCCTACAACGTTATTTTGTGTAAAAAGGGCAAAGAAAGGGAAAATGTCCATACATTATGGATTTAATTGGCAGTCTCTGATTATTAGAACACAGGATTATTTTCATTCCTAATGTACGTAATGTGAATTTAGTATTTGAGAAAGGTTGGTAGGTGAAAGATTAGATTTAAGGTTGACTTGTGAAAGCTTTAATACTTGTAGATCAACAGCTTTGGGAATCTGATAATAATTATACAAATAACCAAATCAGCAAGCACAGTGCTGCTGCTATCTTCTTACCATTCCAAACCTTGCCCATGTTGCACCTACTTTTATCCAGAGTTCATGTGCAGCTCTAAGATGTATTCCTTCAAATTCCTCCCCTCTCCCCCCCTTTTTTTTGGCTAAGTTTACTTATGATAGCAATGGTTCTATTCCAAATCCCAAACTTCTGAAAATTGTCTTAAGATGCCATGTGAGACATTATGTTGCAGCTAATACTTTTTTTGAGACATTTTCCAGAAATGAGCTGAAAGCATTCAATTCTTAGCAAAGTGTCTTATTCTTCTTTAAAGTGGCAAAAATTTGCTACAAATGTGAAGGGAAGCATCCTAATTCAAACCCCAGTGAAATTTCTTTCTCAAAAACAGTAAGAGAAAACAGACTTCACTTGAAATGTTTGGTATCTGACCCATCACCTTATTTCTGATTCAGTTACATGTGAGTTGTTTGAAAATACCTGATGAGGCTAACAAAAATGAATTGAAAGGTAGATGGTCAAGTCTGAGCCTCTTATTCATGCATATGTTTCCTTTCAAGCGATACTTTTCAGGAAAAAAAATATTGGAACCTATATATGATAATTCTGCTCTTAGTAACATGACCTTTCAGTAGTATTTCCTGCGGGTTATATTTGTGCTATGTGCATTTATAATGTAGTAGCTAAAGCCTGTGCTTTTTCTCAAGATAATATGATCTCCAGAAATAAGATGTTTCAAACTTCAATACCATCGAAGTGTTGTGGTCACATGTAAGGAAACCCTATCTAGAAAGTATTATAGTAAAGTCCTGTAGGACTTGCAGTAAAAAATCTGAGTACTGTAAACATAAAGTTCCTTTAGGAACTTTAGAAGATACTGATGGATGATAATTTGGGGAAATCAGGTAACATGAGGAAAACATAGGAGCATGCATTTACAATGTATATTATCATTGAAGTAAAGTATTTTTCAAGGAAAAGCTAGCTTGGGAAACATTTAAGACATAGAATACAGTTCTTCATAAACTTTTGGGATGTGGACTGTGCCACATAAGGAACTGGCTGCATCACTAACATGCTGAAGATTAAAGAAGGAGTTGTTCATAGCAGTGTTCCATGTAATGTTCTGGTAGTGCTGCTAATAATGAAAGTTTAAATAAATGACCTGTAAGGTCTCTCAGTCCCACTACCTTTGGTTCACTGAATTTGACTCATTTGTTTAGGAATTCCCAAATGTTATTCAAGTAATGTACATTAACAGGATATTGACTTCTCTTGAGGCAAACATCAATGTTTATTGAAAGGAGAAATAAATATTGACTGAAGTAAAGCTAAAGTCAATATTTACCTCAGAGAACTATAAACCTTAACGTTCACTGAAACATGAAGTAAATATACAGTGTTCACCATTTACATCTTTATGGTTCTGTGGCTAGGTATACAAGGCTATCATTGCTATTCACATGTAAAATGTGACTGTTCTAATATGTTAAAATAATTTTCAAAGATTTCGATCGTTCACTAATAGAAGCACAGCTATGAAAACATGACTTCATAATTTTGCAATTAGATTCAATTATTTAATAGTATCATGGCCTCTGCCAGAAAATATTTCATTTGCATTCTAAATTAGTGGGGATTTTTCTGTGATGGATTCTTATTCCCAAGAGAGTAACATCTGTAATGCACTTATTGCAAATATGAATTTATACTAATTAAAAGAATTGTCATTGATTAGTAAGCCAGCTAGAATCTAAACATGTACACGGCAAACATGATCTGTGTGCTTTTAAAGTATCGTGCCTGAAAGAAAGTATTTATTAAAATTTATGTATTCACAGGAGTGTGATCTATAGCTTGATCTAAATATTTGTTAGAAAAAGTGTTTTGGGTAAGTTTGTTGCTGTATTCTAGTTAGTTACTAAACAAAGTGGTGCTAAGAGTGCACTCAAATCCAGTTTGAGCAGTTGACTGAACAGAGATCTCTATCTGAGAGTAAAAATAGCAAATGATGTAAACAGAGATGCAGTTCTTCCAACTCATTTTTGTGAGGACGTGAACAAGTTTGACCTATTAGTGAAGACAGGTTTGAAACTCCCAGAATTTACACATTGATATAAGATTCTGTTCTGTCAATTGTTTTGGGATGCAATTATGAGTGACTCTCATCGTGAATAACTGGGCAGCAGCCAATGATGGTCAAGGTGCAAATAGCTGCTGAGGAAGCTAGATAGTGATATGTGTTCCATTAAACTCTCATGTGAGTATATTTATTGATTTTATGAACCACTGTATCTGGGGAAAACTTTTACTTCTATCTGTAGTGTTTTCAGAAAAAACCTCCATTATACTGATAAAGGCTTAGCATAACTAATCTGCAGTGTTAATTTTGTTTTAACATTAAATGATTTTCATGATATGTCTGCCTTCAAAGCCAAATGGAAGAATGGTTTTCATACTTGTGGTGGTGGATCTAAAGCACCATCTTTTACTGTCTTGTTTATTTTGCTGATTGTCTTCATCTTTGGGTGTCTTCACACAATACCTGCTGTAAAAAGAAAGCATAATTTTAGATCCTTATCTGTCGTTAAGGATTTTCACGCTCACACGAAGCACAGATCACGGCACAGAAAGGTCACTCTGATTAAAGTAGCAGTAACTTGCTGCCTTTTTGACATTACCCGTCATGTCCAGACAGAGGTTGCTTTCTGCATTGCTTGTGCTCTTTTCTCTTTGCTTCAGGCTGGCTATCTGCAGTGCTGAGTGCAACGCATACCATCTGTATGCAGAATTTTTAGTCATCTTTTAGCATCGCAGATGACTGTGAAATAGATGACTTCTGGTCTGATTTGTAAACTGAGAAGACATGCCACAGGTGAACTTCACATGTTTTGAAATACCATGCAGGGTATTGTCATGTACATAACTCTCTGGTAGCACTGTGTTTTTCAGAAAACTGATACTTGAGAATGAGGTAGTGAGATATTTCACACAACCACATTAGACGCTGGGAGAGACAAACTCAATGGGACTTCCGAAGTAAAGGAAACACTGGAATGAATTTACTGAATTCTCTCCACATATGTGCTATAACCAATGTTTCTGCTGAAAGATTTTTTCAGATAAGTTGAAGTTTGTATATGCAGAAGTGATGTAATTCTTTAATTTCCTGTTCTAGTTTAAAAACTGCTGGAATGGAAAATATAATGCCTCTCTTTTATAAAACTCAAATTGGTAATGTGACTTGTTCATAGAGAATGCTGTCATTGAATCTGCTGCCAGGAAAATGCTGAAGCAAGCTGTCTTAGTTTCAAAGGAGGCATTGCTGCCTTTGAAATAATCTTGTAGGTACTATATGATGGAATACTAAATAGAAGACCAATTTCAGATCTTTTGACAATGTTCCATTATAATGACTTTATGCCTATTATATCAAATGATTGATGTAGATGTAATCATTGTGGTTGATGGATGTTAGTGTAGCAGGGTGACATTTGATTTCTGTTCTGTTTGAATTCTGATTAGCTTAAAGAATAAATCTGTGCAGTGTGGTTAGAAAAAAACGTTTACTGTACCTTTGTGAATAAACTGGTGTCTGACTGGCATTTATTTATTTTTTATCAATGCAGAGGGGTCAGCAATCCTTATTATTCAGACTTTAAAGTGAATTTTAATGTTTGTGAAAGGAACTAGATTGACAGCTAGAGAAAGTGAATTCCTTCCTCCATCTGCAAAAGAGACATAACATCGACAAGAAGAGTGTTCCTGTCCTTTCTAGGGTCCCTTTATTCTTATTCATGGTAGAATAATGCTAATGGTCTCAGATCTGATCTGAAGACTTTATCTTGACCATGTGGTTTTATGGTATGCCTTATGTGGCTTTGCAGAAGTTTGAAGTGAAGTAAAATAAAATTTTGCGGTCTGTTTTGTACAGGAAAAAACAAGGGGTTGCTGACAGAGTGGCTGTGTGTAAAGATGACAGAGATGAAAAGTGTGTGGAATTTCACTTACTTTCATCTTCCCTTCTGCAACTTCTTTCATCTCAAAGATATTGTAGAGCAAGAGTACTGAATGATTTGTTACTGGGAAGGTCAAGAAAAATGTTTTCTCCTGGATGTATAAATAATTCCTGTCATTACTTTATTTCTTAGATTTTATTATTGTTGTGGCCTATTTCTTGTTTTCAGCTGAGTTCAGTTGAGTCTCTTGGTGAGATCTTAAGAACTGAGGTGGTCATTCCAACACTTATCTGCTGAAGACTAAATGTACCTGTGTACTGAGTGCAGCTGAGATGGAGTTCATTGTCTTCATAGCAAGTTGTATGGCACTGAATTTCACCTTTGTGACTAAACATGTGTTAGTGACACACCAATGTTTTGTCTGCTGCTAAGCAGTATTCTGCAGCATCAAGGCTTCCTCTTTTTCTTGTTCTGCCCACATATCTCACCATGTAAACTGAGGGTGGGCAAGAAGTTGAGAGGAGACATAACCTTGGCAGCTGACCCAGTTTGACCTAAGGAGTGTTATATGCTATATAATGTGATGCTCAGCAATAAAAACTAGGGGAGGGTTTTTTAGGAAGCTAACCACTGCTCAGAGAGTGCCACAGGGCAGGTGTGATAGTGGAAGGTGGAATGATTGCCTTTGCATCACTCTTTTTTTCTTCTTCCTCTTATTAAAATGTTTATCTCAACCCGTGACTTTTCTTGCTTTTGCTCTTCCTATTTATTCTTTTCACTGCCCTTCTGAGGGAGAAAGCAAGTGAGTGTCTTTGTGGTGTTCAGGTGCTGCCTGCAGACAATCCACAACAACATGACTGTTTTATAAAGCTGAACCTGGAATGCTAGTCTCAGAAACATTTTGGACAGGTGACTGCAGTATTAGGACGAGACTTCGTCCTGTATGCTTAGCTCTTTATGAAGGAAAAACTTATGTATGTGAATCAGAAGGGAGTTGAGATATTCTACAGGAAGATATCTAATATGGACAGTCATTGATTCATGACTTAGAAGTGCAGAAGCACGAACCCACTGCTCAGTGTGGAGATAGCTAGGAGGTACCAAACAGCTAGCACAGATGACAATAAATGACAGATCTGCGATTTGAAGCCTTCCTGTCATTTCTTGCCCCAAGGTATTGGTAGGTGATGTATGTAAACAGTTTGTCATAAATGGGGAACTATCATAATGAAAATAAGCAGGTCCAACATGAGAGGTGTGATAGTCTGGACTTCTTTCAGGCACACCTCCAATGCTTGTTTTCCTAATGATGTAGGGCCATCAATACAGCCTTACAGTGTGTCTTTGTTTTGGAGGATGCCAGGAAATACAAACACAGGTTGTTTTCTAGCCTGCTGTCTCAACTTGTCATCCAAAAGAGAAAGCAGATGATTAGGAATCAGAAGTTCCCATTTTTATAATCTTTTCATTTAAAAAAGAAATGGCAATCCTAACAGTTCAAATTTTACTGATTTAACTAAGTATCATCAGGTATGGGCAAGAAGGTGACTTGTTTTTATGTGTTTACCTTTAGATTATTAAACCTGATGATGGCTGAAACCCTTGTATAAGTTCAATTTTAAAAAATTTTGGCTGTAATAACATATTGCTTCTTTAACTTTTTTTCACCGTCATTCACTGACAATCTTGCAAATCTTTTACAAGAGATTCCATTTTCTTTATGCAATGAGAGTGACCAAGTAGACTTCTGATCATGTACAAACATATGACCTTTTCAGCTGCTACTGTTGTTGTTTGGTAGGTCATGTGGAATGGAAATAAATACTCCTATATGAATCTGCTTTGTTCATATCAGTTCCCTTAAAAGTTTTAAAAAACAGACTGACATTGGTAAAAGTCTGTCTTGTGTTTAATGTTCTTGCTCTTGATGTCATTGACGTCTATTTGAAGACATTTTAGAAAAGTATTGTTAGCTACAAAATGTGTAAATTTGTATTTCTTAATTCGATCTGGGGTCAAATCCTCCTCCTTTTGTTTTTTCCTTTTCTTATTTAACTCCATGTGAATTCAAATGAACATCCTAAAGGTGAGCTTTTGAGCTGGCTTTTTGTATGGGTAATGTGTATTTTATGTTGTGTTTGAAAGACCGTGGTTAGGCTGTGGAGAAAGCAGCTGCCCCTTTATGTTCTGGCTAGTTCAGAGAGGCTCTGGCAGAAATGGGAAATCAAATTATTTTGTTGAGAGCTGAACATATTCCACTGGAGGAAAGCATCTTACTTCATTTATACATCCACAAAAGAAGTGATTGGGAATGCTATGTTAACACCTGCAGGGAGCTCTTAGGATGTTTTATAGAACTTAAGGCAAGGAAATCTAGTTTGTTCCCTATTATTCCTCCCCTATTATTCCCCAGACTGTAAAAGTTTCCTCCATATAGCCTCATTTGGAGACCAGTGACTTGTCTCTTTAAAGCATATTTTCAAAAAGGCACCCAGGTTTAACTTGAAATTACTGAGAGAAGAACAAGGGCTTCAGTAGTACCAGTGGTTAATCACCATCACTGTTAAATATTTATGACTTATACTTAATTTGAATTTCTCTGGATTTAATGTCAAGCCCTTTCTTAATGCTTTGCCTTTCTCTGCCGGATTTGAAGAGCACTTTAGCACCTGATACCTTCTCTCTGCGAATATACTTGCACACAGGAATAGTT
This sequence comes from Penelope pileata, assembly GCA_013396635.1. NCBI lineage: Eukaryota > Metazoa > Chordata > Aves > Galliformes > Cracidae > Penelope > Penelope pileata. The sequence goes on from WBMW01002606.1 coordinate 8,017, forward strand.
ACTACTCAGTCTTCTTTTTAAGCAGATGGAACTATTTCACTCTCTTACTGTAAGATGTTTTGTCCAATCATTGAATAATTCTTGAGGCTCCTTCTTTCTTTCTTTCTTTCCTTTTTTTTTTTTTTTGTATGTGTGTATGTTTTCTTGTTTGCTTTAAACACCACCTTCAATTTTTCAACATTCTTTTCAAAAAATGAACATCAGGAGATTTAATATTCCAGCAATATTGTATTTAGAGATAACATTACCTTTCTACTCCTTTGTTTATACATGAGCCTTTTTGTTAGATTATGGACTGCATTCTTTTTTTTCCCTAAATGTATGAAGTTAACTGTATTAAAATGTGCTTGATTTAGAAGGCCTGCTTTACCATGTGTACTATAAAATACAGTATTTTATAAATATTTTATATTTTAAAAATATTTAAAGCAAAGTACTTATGGTTTATTTTTATATGCTTTCACAGTGGGAGGATTCTGTAAGTCTATTTTAGAAAATATTCACGTGAATTAAATTACCTTCAGAAATTATAAGTAAGTATTGCTAATATACATACTGTAATATTTTGGATGTGGTTATATCAATAGATAATAGTAGTTAGTATGGTATCCAAATACTATTTGCTTTATGTGAAGGTGTGTTGAATGAACTCTAAATTTGATCTACAGTCAAATATGTATCTATAATCTCCCCCAATTGTTAACGTGTGTTAAATCAATAAATAAAACAGGTTGAAAAACATAACTAGCGTTATGGAAATATCTTCTGATCCTGTGCAGCAGTTTGATTTTGTCATTCTTTGTATCCCGTGTTCTCTCAGATCTTTAGTTCAAGTGTATGCATTTGTAGACTGCTGTTATCATTCCACAATTTAGTTTTGTGAATAATTCAATACAATAAAACTTTTGAATTAAATAGGTTTCACATTTTCAGGTTCACATGCAACATATTTGTGTTTTCCTCTTCTGAAAGTCTAAATATTCTCATGTATTTGAGGTGATAGATGATATTATTTTTCCTCTGAAAATACTACAACTTCAAAATTATTTAAGTCAACTTAATGTTGAAATTACTTCTGTTGTTCAATTCCCTGAGAAGATCAAATGAAGCTTTTGAGTTGATCGAACACCAATTTTAAGAATAAATTATTTACACAACATTAATCTAAAGCTATCTAACCTGTTTGCTTGTTTCTCTGTATCTGTCTGATATGTGATGACTGCAAAAATATACGCCGTTCAATGTACATTAAAATTAAAATGTAATTTGAAGATTGCATTCATCCTGTAACAAAACTTGAACTCAGCTTATAACAAAACTTGAGATTAGCACCTTATGGAACCTGATTCCTTACCAACTAGTTATTTAAATTGTTTAAATTATCAGAGGTTCTCATCTAAGATGAGTGTTGTTGCATGTCATTACACTGGGGATACATGTAGAAGAATGCAGAAAAGGGAGAACAGAGTTTTTAAAAAATAAAAATCAATTGCTCTAAAAAGACAGCCTAAACAAAGGAATTGATGTTGTCTGTCCTGTCTACAGATGGGATAAATCATATTGGTTTCATTCTTTGCCATTATTCTAAGTGGAGCTATTGCTTAATCTTAATTGAAAGGGATCACATTGGTGTTATTCCCAGAAGCTTTTCTGTGTTCTTTGACCCGTTCCATGCCAATTGTAAAGCATTTCAAAACTGTTTCTGTATCAAACTATATAAATCTTTATCTGTTCCTAGTACATTGGGAGGAATAGTGAAGAGGAAAAAGAGAGGTCCAGTGGGATGTAGTTCCTCTGCTGTTTCAGATCTGGTGGAGATTCATATTTTCTATGAAAGGTAGAAAGTAAATAAGCCTGACTACTAATAAAGAAAGTGGAAGAACCTGAAACTGTCAGTAGACATGCTCAGACTAATATAAAAATTGCACCTTTATTCAGCGATAACCCCTCAGGAGAAAGGTAAAGGGTTGAGCAGCCTAGAGTTCTTTACAGTGAAAATACGATACTGACAAAGCAGCGCTGTGACATGTTGTCCATAGTTTTAAAAAGAAAGCATTGGTATTTTAAATTTAAAGACTCAAGGAGGAAGCATGGGAACTTGACAGCATGGTAGGGCATAGCAGGCAAACCTCCACTCCCACCCACCAACCCTTACAAAAAATAAAAATCTCAGTGGCTGATATGATTAAGACCAGTGAAAGCTCCATGAAACAGAATAGCCCATCCACTCTTTTTGCGTATAAGAAAAAAACAATTAATTGGATTAAGAACCCACTTCTAAGGTAAGGTTATTAAAATAATAAATTAATTGTATAGTTTAATCATAATATGCTTTACCTCATACAGGAGGTGAAAAAGTGTATTTAATAACCTAGCTGAGTAGCCTAGCCAATGGTAGAAGATGAGGTATGAATCTTTTGAATTAAAACTCCCATAAAAGCTTGAAGATGTAAGTGACTGTTTACATGTTTGCTTATGGATAGCCATAGTTTATCACAATATTTGGGTAGTAAGTTCAGCAAAGGTTTATGCAAAGCCCGAATTTTCCACTGAAACTACTTTGAATTCAAAGCCTTGTGAAATACGGATTGGTGCTTTATTTAAATCCTGTCACCATGCTTTTTCACTTTGCTTCTGCTGGAAAGAAATCTAAGTTTTTGAAGTGCAGAAGGAGATACTATCTCTCCCAAAATGCTATGGAAGAGAAAACAACTTCCTGTACGAAGGGACCATGTATTCTGGCCTTTCATGCTGTCATGGAGTTTAGATGTAACCTTTAAGCCTAATATATATTTATGAAGTGGTATTAAGATTTTTACTTCTGATGGTTTCATTGCAGTTGGCAACTAAAGAGTGATAATTAACACTAGACAAAACTTGGAAAAAGTAAGTAACTTGAATCAACATTCCATGTGGGATATATAGATTACAAAAACAAAAAAAAGAAACTTAAACTGAAAGCCTAGCCCTAATGAGAAGGATTACTAATGGTAGGAACTTACTGTTTTAAAGAGTTGCCAAAATAACATTGAGATGTAGTCTTTTCACCAAAGTGGGTAAATTTACTCTGTTGTGTTCCATTATTGTAATGATGCTGTCAGAGACTCAAGGAATGCATTGTCTCAAATCAATATGAGTCAATCAGCAACACTTTGGACAGTTTCACATTCAAAAGCTGTCCTTCAGACAGAGCCAGAAGCTGTTTGCTTTTGAATGGAAGGGCCCAAGAATGTTTTCTGGCTGAAGACTTGGCCTGGGAGCAAATATTTTCAGCTTGATACCGGATGTTAGGAGATGATACCATTGTGTCCTGTGAAGGCAAGATACAAGCTGGAATCTACTTGCTTTCTCTTATCTCAGCTGATTTAAATTTGCAAGGCCTGGAAGACAGGAAGGAAAAGAGTTCCTGCTGAGAGCCCCCAATGCCAGGAGCTGTCCCTCCAAAGAGCGATCTTAACCACTCTGGACTATAAATAAGAGAACATGTCATTCATTGTCGTCGTCGTCAGTTTCCATGGTCATTCATTTCCATCTCATCAACTGACCATCACACCTTAGAGGACCTGCCACTACCAAAGAACAGCCCCTCCTGACACCAAGGCATCACTGGAATCGAGGAGTGGTGAAACTGCATTGCTTTGCTGCTTGTATATTTGTATGTCCATATATCTGTCTGTCTGTCACCCCCCATTTTCTATCTTCTACTCTTTACCTTCTTTTATGGGTATATGAGTAACTCCAAATGGATGATAGGGAGAAAATGTAAAGGGAGAGAATCCAAATAAAGAAGGGATGGGGATGACAAGGAAAAGAAAGACTCAGGAGAAAGAAGAAAACAGAATCTAGTGCATCAAAAATAGTATCTGTGAAATTCTGTGAGTTAGAAAGATTTTCAATGCTCTGTGGCCTCCCTTAATCCTCCACATATATTGCTTTGAAAATATGCTCATTTGATGTGTTCTCTTAAAAGTTTTTTTGGAAATAAAACATCATTTGACCTCCCTAAAAAAAGAACATGCTGATACTGCTAACAGTGACCAGCATTTCATGTTCCATGGGTTGAAACCTGTATCTTGGCCTTCTAATCTCTTTTTATTTGGTAAATTTGTGTGTTTTGTACCTCTTTGCTGCTTTTGTTGCCAGTGTTTGCCTTTTTTTTTTTTGCCAGTTTTTTTCTTTTTTTTTTTTTAATTGTAAACTAATCCTTAAGTAAATAAATAAAGCTATTAATACCACTTTCTAGAATGAGACATGATAGAGAAAGTCATAGTTTATATTTCCCGGGTACTACTATACCAGTATTCTTCAGCTCTGACATGCAGGAACTTAGACCAGTTCTTTTTCTCTTTTAAGATGAATTTCCTTGAAGAAATTATGCTCTCCTGTGCCAAACACTTTTGTGGTATCAATTAGGGTTTTATAAAAGTCTAAGAATAGAAAGCTCATTGAAGAAGGTACTTACATGGAATTAAAATGTCAGCATCAAAGCAAAGAGACCAAATTTATTCAAGAAAAGATTCCTATAATTTTGATAGCAAAGGATTTTAATATCTTTAATGTATTTACTGAGGTTGTTATCATATATATATTTTTAAAAAGAAGGAAGTATGCTTTTTGAGATTGACTTTGGCAGAAATCTTAGATCACTGTTTTCGTATTATGGGAGCAGTAATTTCTAGACATTGGAGTTGATGGTAGTTTTGCATGAGTAAAAATTGCTGGTTTGGTCCCCCATGATTCATTGATAAAGGTATTACTTCTGACATTAGATTCAGCTAAGGGTAACAGACAATAACGTGGCTGATTACTAAAGTAGAAGATGTAAATTCTTTCACATTTCTATGCATTAAAAAGGCTTAGAATTCCTGAATTTTAATATAAAATACAATGAAGTGTATCAAATAAGATTCCCTTATCTTGCTTTGTAATAATAAATTGCAGTGTGCACGTTCAAAGGGTGAAAAATGGCTTCAAAAGAACCCTTGCCTCCTAAGGTTGAGTAAATACCTTATTTTACCAAAATCTCATTAAGCAGTCTTATATTTTGTGTTGTGGTAGTTTGTTCCTTTTTCTTGTTTAAGTGATTATATCCAGACTTGCATGGTCTGATTAAAACCAGTTCAGCACAAAGTAACTGACTGGGTCTCCATCTATGAAATAATTGGCATGCCTGTATATGACATTGGCTATCAGTTTTAAGGGTCGAAACAAATAGATTTAGTCTCCTTATTTGGGGTGTTCTGGAATGCATATTCTACCGTTTGTTATTTTGGAGTAGGCTTCACCCATTTCAGTGCTTCCAGGCTTTCCTGGCACCCCTTGTTGAGCTGCACTAACAGTTCAGCCTTTCAGAGCATGGAATGTTTTGGTTTGGGATTTGAATTCAAGGAATTGAGTCTTTACGCACAGGCTTGAAATAAGTAGCAATCAATACCTGTGTGAAATTATATGTTTTGTTAAAATCTCACTGCACATTTCAGAATCTGTGTATGAGAGGGAGAAGAGAGTAGGCGCTGTTTGAGGCTAAGAGAAGAGTAGATGCAGCCAGGTTTGTTTCTCAATGAAGGGGCAATGGAGTTTAGCCCCACCTCACCTTCCTAAACACAAGTGAAATCGTTGAAGATTTCCCTCCTGGGTTAATAGTGGCCATGACTGCCTTATACTGACACCAGATCAAGCTGCACTTCAGCAGTGGTGATTCTTGTTGAAGGAGGATTGGCACCAAGTAAAAAGCATTAGCGCCTCCACTGTATCCAGCACTAGTTTCTTGCAGTGTATGTCACAAAGGAGAAAACAAAATGAAGATTCAAATCCTGTTCCAGTTGGAATTCAAACTCAAATGGAATAATGCATTTTTAAAGTTGAGTTTGGTATTCAAACTCTAATTATCCTGAATGATATATAGTGCTCTTGATCAAATCTCAATGAATTACATTGTCAAAAAACAAAGCATTTTACACTGAAAATATTTTCCAGGTGTCATCTTTAGCAAAGGTGATTACAGGAATCAGGCTTTTTAGTTACTCAGAAATAGCAGATGACGTTTGTTTTGTCTCCTAAAATAACATTTAAGAACCTATTGGCAATAGCAGAAAAAAATTGGTACTAGGAGCATGTAGTTCCCATCATGTCTAAGTGTTCTGGGATCTCTGCTGCCAGCTGCTGTTGTTGTTCCATGAGAGTGTATGTGTTCTGATGAATAAAAAAAAAAAAAAAATCACATTAAAAACCACCAAAACCAAGACACATTGTAAACAAGGTTTGCTATATAAGTAATGAAAGAAGTAAGACCTTTGATTTCATTTTTTGAAATAGGTACTAATTTAAAATAAATCACTGCATTTTTATCTATCAGATAATCTTTTCTAGTATGAATTATGTGACAGTCAGTGTCAGGAAATCACTGAAGTTCAGAGAATTCAGAGGTGATGACTGATGTTCAAATATTGCACAGTTATCATGGAAGAGTTGTATTAGTTTGGAGCTCTCTAGGTATGTAATTTTCTTGTTACGCATTAATAACTCGTTAACTTATGTTGTTGTCTGCCTTTCATTAAATGCTTACTCTCATGTGAATTTACTTGTTTAGATGATTTCTGTGATTATTCACTTGTTCCACAATGACCTTTTTTGTTGTGCGTTCAGTGCTGAATGTATTTTGGCATGATCAAATGTATAAGAAAAAATATGGCTTGACTGTAGGTATGTAACTGTACAGAAGTCGAGTATTTTCATTCAAATGTTAAATGTTGTGAAACTTTCAGTATTGATGTATCGTACAAATGATTCCACCCAAATTAATTAGCCATTATGTATTATCAGCAAGAGGAAAGGAGAGTTGTTTTCTTGAGTAATCTATAAATGCAGGAAAGTTGTTTTTGATAGAGCATTAGCTTTCCTAAACTCTCGAATAACATTGAAAGTCTGTTTACATTGCCAATAGATGGCAGCATAGCTCTTCAAGAGAGTGCTGTAAGGTACTTAATGATTCAGTGTTAATGTAAATTACTTCAGCAGAAAGTTATTATCTCAGTAAATACTGTTCTGCTGCATTTTCCCAAGTTCTTTAACTATTTTTTCTTTAAAATGAAGAGTCTAGGGATGATACAGAAGTTAAGGCTATATTTTATAACTAAATATATACTAGAACAAGAAAAGGTAGAAAAGAAAAATGCATTCAGTATATGCACAGATTTTTTTTCAATCCCAGTACATTAATTTGAGCTAAAAATCTTAATTATGTCTGTCTTTTTTTTTTTAGTTGACAGAACCTGCATTTGTTCATAGAACATGAAGATCAAATGTTGAGAATAGGATTTTGCTTGTGAGAGTAACAAAACTTGAATCAAGAAGAACTGAAAATAAACCTGAATGAATATTCTGTTGTAAAAGCTAAAGGTAATTGTGTGAATAGCACCACATTTAAACGGACAAATTTTACTAAAACCTACTCTAAGAAAACTATGTTGATACTCTTGTTTGTCTCTTAAGTTTAGTCCCAGAAGTTAGGATCTGATAGTATAGGATCCTATGTGGACTTGTTAAAGAACAGATTAGTTTGAAATTCCAGTGTTCAGGCATTCATGAATAAGCTGTTAAATATATACTTGCTCAAAACTGACTGACTTTGGCAAGGGGTGAGAAGACAGGAGGAGCAGGGCAATGGAGGATAGGAACAAAAATATAAAGCTTTTTATAGTACCATTTCTGGGCTTAAGCTTTTCAATCAACTCTCTCCATGAGGAGGCACATGCGAGAGAGTATTCTTGGAGGGAAAGAAAAGAAATTCATGAAGGGCACTTAAGGTTGGCAGTAGCTGGAAGCTCTCTGCTGAAACGCAGGCTGTGTTAGACAAGAAGGCAATTCGATCAGGGGCAGCACAACTAGTAGCTAGCAGACAAGTTCTTCCATTCTTGATTTTCAGTGCTTTAGGGTATACAGTAGCACCCTGACTTTGAAAAGATCTGCTTCTCAAAATAGTGTTCTACCTTCTGGCTTAGCTCACTATGCACTAATTCTCATCATACATACAATCCTTGTTTTCTTTCTAAGGCTGGTTTTGTTTTTATTAATGCTTTTTAATTTGAGAAGGGATGTGTTGCCCAACTCCTATAATTTGAATTATAGGCAGAGTAGAGCCAACAACTTCAGCCCTGGTCTCACCAGTCCTATGCTCTTTTTTATTTGTCATAAAAATGATTTCTTTACTCTTCAATGCCTATGTGGTTAGTTTTTTTGTTTTATTTTGGTTTTGTTTTAATTACTGTTAGTTGAGATAATCGAGTATTGTTGTATGACAGATTATTATTAGGTGGAAATATATTGCCTGGCTGTAAGCTTACTTCAAAGGCTGATACACAGCATGGCAAATCTGACGGAAAACCTGCTCTATCAGCCTGAGAGCATCTGTATTTGTCAATCTTTCCGTTCAGAAAGCAGAGGCCTACGTTCTCTGTTCCTCTCCCATTGCCTTTGACCAGAAATTCATCTTGACTCCTGACTGCAAAGAAATTTTTCTTGTTGAAAGTTTTTTTGAAGTCAGTGCATCTATGAGAGACTTGAGCAAGTCTGCAACATCATTTTAGTGAGTAGGATTGGGTTGTTTTGGTTGCATGGTTGTTTTAGTTTTATAAATATGTGCTAGAGACAGCAACATCAACGAGATGTGCCTTATATTTGGAATAGAGATTCATGATGTCTCTGATCAGTCATGGCTTGAGGTTGTTCAAAAAATCACCAGAGGGTATTGTTCCTTGTAGATTTCAGAAATTAATGAGCTAGCAATGAAAATACAGTTTCCCATCAATATGTTGATAGGGACCCTACCAAAAAGAGCTCAGTTTTATGACGAATTACCTAAGCTCTCAACATCTTTCAGACAAGATGCTTAGGTGTCATAGGTGATAGTATCAGATTTTGTCTGCAGAAATTAAAGGATGAAAGTGAGTGTATTGGCTGACATTGAGCCCAGAGTTTGGACCAGTTCCTTATGATTCTCCATAGCAAGGGAAGGAAGATTTATAAGTTCTGGAATTGCTTAGAAACACATCCAGAATTTGACCTGTCCTCTGCTAAGCTAATAACTGAAAGCAAAGAGGGGTGACGCATCCTCTGCAAGGGGGCTTCTTTCTCATTGTTAATTACAAGGAAAACAACCCTAGCTTATGTTACATGCTGTTCCTAGGTGCTTAAATGTAGCTGAAATGGATCATAATCTTTGTTCGTACACGGGCAATAGAGACTCATTAACAGAATATTTTTTGATTTCCATTATTTGAGGTTGACAAATGTGATCCAGTGAAAGCCAAGCTTGTGCCAAGCATCTTCATTGTTTGGTTTATTTCACTTACTTTTTCTTTCTGCCACCTGCATTTGAATATCTGCTCGTCTCTTTAAGATGGGATCTCAGAGATTTGGGTAGTCAATGAAGGCAGAATCATTTTTTTGTTGTTTGTTTTTTTTCATGTACTTTATGGAAAGATGCCTCTTCACGGTCATGAGTGGATTGCCTGTTCTGTAACGCTCTTGACAGCTAGATGAAATGTTGGAATCTTAGTGAAATCTTAGGGAAATTTTTGAAAATTAGTTTTATTTTCACATTTGTGACACGGAATTACAATACTGGTATATTTCAGACTTCTCAATAAGATATCTGCATTGATGATGAGCTGTGAATTACTATAGAACTGAGAAAGTCAGAAGCGTTTTCTTTTGTTCTGATTTTTATTTTTATCTTTTAATGGTGACATGAAAAAGCCATTGTGCATATCCTTCCTCTGTGAGTTTGGGGTGTACTCTCTTTTTTTTCCTGGAAAGTAACATAGGGTAGGGTCTTGGTGATAAGGGCAAGTGGATTTATAGCTGAGTAAGTTGCATACTGTTTGACAGAAAAATCCTGAACTGATCGGTGTTGATGGTAGTTCATGCTGCCTCCTGACTTTTTCTGTAACTTTTATTTAGTTTGAAGCTCTGTGAAGTGTTCGTAGGTTTAATAAATTTAAGCTTTTAACAGGTAACTGTATTCCTTGAATAGTGATAGATTTTTGCTAAGGAAAGATGAGTAGAAGAATGGTTGTTTTATTTTACTACATATTCTGGGAAAAGATGTCCTTTTTCAGAGTATAACCCTACTTTTCTTAGTACAACTTTATTTATTTATTTAAGCCCACATGAACAATATTTTTACAGTCTTCTGTATTTAATGAGTGTCTTCCCAAAAGTGCTAGTAAAGACTATTGTTTCAAACAAAAAAAAAAATTAGAAGGAAATCTGTCCTGTCACTTTAAATTGATTTAATGCTAGGAATTCAAAGTGCCTCTAGTTATCCTTATAATTTTTGCATCTGGAAGTCTCTGAAGAATTCGTCATATCCATGAAACACAATAGATGGCCTCCTAAGCTAATCTATCTGAATTTTTCACTTTCTGAAAGTAAGGTAGAATGTGGATTTAAGAATGTGAAAAATTCTCAAGCTGTTCCCCTCTACCTTCACTCATAACGTTGTAACTTGATTTATGATGGGTAATAATCACAGGCAGAGAGGAGATGGAGATGAAAGAATATAATCACTAGGAATATATACTGCAATAAAATAACTATCTTACAATGTGATGAGGAAAACCTTTGTAACGATGTTATATGTTAGCCTGTAAGATCCCTTTAGCAGATCGTAAGTCATGCTATTCCAGTGTTATTTAACCAATTCTATCAGGGCATGCAAGAACTGTATGCGCTTTGAAATAAATTTACATACTATTAATGTCGTCTTAATCAGAACTGTCTTGCACTGCATTTTTCAAAATACTTCAAACAAACTAAAAACAAAATTAAACTTCAAACTAGAAAAGGAATGCTCTGAATTATGTCTTCCAAGTCATAAATATTATTTTTTCCCCTGCTTTTCAAAAAACAGCTTCAATACAACCTAAACCTAGTAACTTATAGTAGATCTTAGGTAAATTTTGATTTTGTGAGTAAACAGCCTGAACAAAACTCTTGAAAACCAGTACAGTTCTGTGCCCTATGTTAATTTTCCTAGTGTGTTCTGTTTTCTTTTGCACTGCAGTGCACTTTATTGAGAGTGATGATCTACTTTTTCTTTCTTTGTATAAAAAATGTTTGTGTTTAGGTGCATAAAAGTAACTTATTCTTTTAAGTTGCTTAGGTACTTTGAAAATCTTGACATTTGGAACCTAGTTTTAGATATGCAGTTTTGAAACTGTTGACTCTAACAATAAATATAAAGCATACATTTTGATAACAGATGATTAACAGATATCTAAGTCAGTTTGCTTTATCAGTTGTTATAAAATCCAGTCTAGACTGCTACCTGCAACTGTTAGAAAGGTCAGTAGAATTTAAAGACTAATAACGGTGACCAAGATTGATGATCCTCGAGTGAACACAAACTGGCAGTTCTGCTGCAGTTTGGGTTTCTGGGATGATAGTACTACTGCCTTGATCATCTTGCTATCCTGATCCTGAAAAATGTTCTGGCTAATCCAGGGCAAAACTACGTCTAAAGCTGAGTTAGGATGGCAAGGTCCTGAACAAAACCTGAGTGTGTTTCTGTTATCGTTCTTCTCATGTGCTCTTTCAGGTTAATCCCCTCAGGTAGAAGAATATTTCTTTCCTACTTAGAGTTATGAGAACTAAAAGCACATCGAAACCACAAATGCAGTGAGTTTGTAGGCTGATGATCCAAATGCTGTAGTAATATCTATAGTCAACAGTATATAAAATTTTTATAGATAATTTTGTAGGTCTGCAGGGGATGCAGCCTGACTCTTCTTCAGTAGTTATGTTGCTGGATTATCCTGCTTTGTTTTCAATTTTTGGAACTGTGATTAAATTCACTTGTATTTGTTATTAGATAATATAAGTACATTAGAAGCTGCAGAAGTCTAGAAATCGGTACTAAGTGCTTGTATCTTGGTTGCCCAATGTACTCAATATTTAAAACAAGAAAAAAAAGATTGCCAAATACATAAATTCTGGAACAAGTTATATTAGATAGCAATGTGCTATGGAACTTCAAAATGAAATCAAGTTCTGCCTTAGGTCCCTTCTGAGAATATGGTCTCATACTTTCTAAGACTTTTCATTATCTCAAGCATTTATGGAACAAAATGTTTTCTAAATGAGCTTATTAAGTGTTCTTTCAATGTTGCTGTACTTGGCAGGTATCCTCTCAAACGTTTCATAGTAACTGCTTGTCAAAAGTCAGAAAGAACTTTATCTTACATCCTCCTGCCCAAACATAAAATCAAAGAGGAGAGAAGGGAGAAAACTTGTTTAGTTCCTTGTTGTATGTCTGTAGTATGATGTTCTGGAGTAGGGAAGGCAAAATCCTTACTGTTGTCCTCCCATACACATCTACGAAGCCCTAATGGACCATTAAATTAATGCTATTTATAGATTTTAATGCAAGATAGGGATCATTTGATTCATTTACTATGAGGTCATGCTTAACAGAGATCAGGTATCCTGTCCAGGAAACTCTGCATCAGGATTTATTGGGAAATCTTGCTAATTGCTAATTTATGTCTTTGTTGACCCTGAGGTTTTTCTTTTACTCTAGCATACAGCAATGTGGTGGGTTTTTTTGGCTTGTTTGTTTGTTTTTAAACATTGGCTTAACTATTTCTTCAGCCCGTGAACAAGAGAAAAGGTGTTTTTTTCTGTTAGTATGGAAATTATACTGTTGTGTCCAAAAAGTTAAAATGCCAAATCAGGATGTTGTGGGGAGACAGTGTCAAGTGCCTTTCATAAAATGGCGAGCACCTCAGGCTTTTAGAAGACGAAAGAATATTTGCAGTTATGAAATAAACACCTATGAATTAAGTTGTTGTTGTAATTCTGGATTCCTTCTTTATCTATCTGCCTTTGCCTTAGTATTTTTAATCCTGGCAAAAGTAAGTACAGTACGTTTTGCAATGTGATCATAAATTGCGTATATCTCGTTGTGCAGGCAATAATGTGTTGTCAGGTAACCCCTGTCAAATTCAAGGAAATGATTGTGATTTAATTTTTACAGTACCAGATATTGTGTGTTAACACACATTAAAAATTCACTATTTTTCCAAATTGATAATATTTCACATTATCTAATGTCATAAGAAGATTTGCTCTTCTTTTTTTTTTTTTCCAGTTTGTACAGATGAAATTCTGGCATGTGAGATATCAACACTTAAAACATAAATTCTTTTTGCAAACATGCAGTCAGATTTGAATCAGAGATGATTAGTTCTATACATAATAAAGCTCTGTTTGCCAGCCTGCTTCTGTCATATTTGTTTTGCATGCTTGTCTTTAAGCTAGCGTAATTCTTAGATGATTTTTATTCCTCATCAAACTTGTTATCATTTTTAGTGTTATTGAAAAATGCTTGGCATATTCAAGTGCACAAATAACTAACAAGTCTAATTTGGAATATTAGCCTGCCAGGGATCTGCCATTATATTTTAGTATGTAAAGTCTACTAATTTTCGTTGCTTTATAATTTCCTTTCCTCTTGTTCATTTTCTACTTTTAGTAGGGTATTATTTTTCTGGAGACATTTACAATGATTGTTATTCACTGATCATGGAAAACCTTCAATTAACAGGCTTTGATGCGGCATGTATCATTATCCCATTATCAAGTCATCCTTTTCTTCATTGGCTTTTCAAGTTATTTATTTACTGTTGAAAGAGTTCCACTCTCAATTATTATTTTTAAGGTATTTTTCAGTGTCTGCACTTACACAGTACCATCCTGTACAGCAACTGTCATATTTTAGAAGTAGAAATGGTTCTGCTAAATAGAATGCTAAACAAACTTATTTTAACCAAGGAAACAATTCAAGCCAGCCTAAAAGTGCCTCTCTAAAACTTGTCTCCATTTTATTTTTTTTTTATGAAATTTTCATGCAAAGCGATCACTTAAAGATATAAAATCCTGGCAATACAACTAGGTGCTGACTCTGTAGTAGAGCTATGTTATAAGAAAATATATTTGTTTTTCTTTTAAAGTATTAAGCACTTGAATTTAGTAGTAAAATAATTTTACTAAAACATGGCAAAGAAGACTACAGAATGCTCTGCTACGTCATTTCGTCCAAGAAGGCAGTGAAGTGAAATGGGGGTTATGAAGTTAACTTGTCACAGGTTCATCTGTTTTCAGCATTGCATGTCGTAATGTTTACCCGTCATCAGAACTCAGCTTAACACAGTATTATTTTTGGCTCTTTAATGTCCTATTTTTTTTTCTGCTCACTTTTTGATGGAAGTGTTTGCTAAAATGGCTATGCTGTGCATATTCACCTTTTCTTTTCCCCCCACCTAAAGCTCATGGTCTCACTCAAAAAGTCCAAATAATCCATTATAGAAAATCATTTGCAAAGACTACAGAAGTAATCATCCTTATGCCCGAGCGATTTACTAGTGTATTTCTATTTGATCTTAATATGTGCAGTCAATAAGTTTTTTCTTAAAATGATGTCACTTTTTTTCTTCTATATTTTTCCTGTAGGATTTCTTGGTTTGTGTTTTGTTTTGTTTTGTTTGTTGTTGTTGTTTTTTTGTTGTTGTTGGTTTTTTTGCCTTGATGAGTTGTTGCCAGTGGAAACATTCCTGGAGTTCAAAGGGGAGAAAGTGTTTGGGATAAGTCCATAAATGCATTTGAAAGTAACCCTGCATTACAAATTCATTTGAAATAATGATGCAGAATGTCACACTTTAAAATATCAAAAATAGTTTCTTTGAATTTTTGCATCTACTAACAAAGACATAACTTGATTTAAATTGCAGAGCCCTGAAAGTTCCTCAGATTTTAGGATGCAATTAATGACAAGGTTTTTGGTTAAAAACAGAAAGCTTTACAAAAGCAGGTTAAAAACAACAGCAATTACCCTAAGTGGAAATTTCAAAAAAAGCCAACAGAGGCATCTTACAAAGTGAAGTACTTATATGTATTTTTTTTATTGTGGACTAATAGGCACTTTCTTCCTCACTAATTGGTCTCTCTCAATTAAAACAATTATGGAATAAAATATATGAATATTAAAATAGCATTTAAATTGATATTTTGTTATACACAAGTCAAGAAATTCACAGCTAATTTCTCCCACTACAGCTGTATCTTCATCCCCCTGAGTGTATGCACTACAGTGAAGGACTTTATTTTACAACTATACTACATGAATGCACAAATATAAAAAAAAAAAAAAAAAAAAAAAAAAAAAAAAAAAAAAAGAACAGAAAAAAGAAACTGAAGTTATATTTAAAAGAGTAATTACAGAGTAACTCTACTGGTTGCTTTAACTTAAAACCAGGAATACAGTAGTATGAATAACCACAAATTTTAGCTATTAAATACCTAATAGAGTATGAAATTTTCTGTATCATCTGGATGCTGGTTTTCCTTTCTGTATTGTCGTTTCAGCTGTATTGGAGGGAATAGTCTTTCTCTACTTGAGCTGGAAAGTACACACAGTAATGGATGTCTCTGAACACATTTCTGTGGTTTCATGGGTCAGGAGTCCATGAATCAGTGATTTTGATGCAAATCACAGGGGACTTACATTGTAATGGTGTTTAAAAATCATGGATATTATAGTATGTATAATTACCACCAATTAATATTATCCTTGTATGGCATGTGAGTAAGATAACATTAAATGAAGTCCTAATCATAAAGGGAAGCTACATAAAATTCTTGTGAGCTGGGAATTCACTACTTCTAGTGATTGATGTGCATTGATGTCTAATTTCTAAAATAAAATTAAAAAGTTAAGATTTATTAAATGAAAATTATGATAAACTTTTGTACTTAGTACAATGCTTTCTTTGGGAGAATTTTTCCATTGATATCTGATTTTCATTGTATTGACTTCACCAGATTTACCAGTTATGCAATATTATGGTGATAGGGATGTGCTGAAACATTTCCATTTCATCTGCTTAAATACTTAATGTTATGTGTAGGTTATTATAAGAGTGCTGGTGCTCATCATGAAGTCAATGGGAGAACTGCCGTAAATTTCATTGGTATATAACTCTTCTTTGAGATGAACCCATACCTATGGGCTGCACTGTACAAATCTGAGACAACTCTAAACACTTAGGATTAAACCAGCTGAAAATTCTTGGATGAGAAAAGTGATCTTTTTATAGCCTCAAAATTCTGCTCAGTAGTTCAAATCACTCTTCAGAATACTCCAGCTCTCTGCTCACATGCTGCTTCTGAACTGAATATGGATTTAGGATTTGCAACGATCTCTCAAGGCTAATGATACAGATGAGAGCAGAGTAAATAAACTGCACAGCGTCACATTATACGTAATTTAAAAGCTAAAGGCACTCTTCAGTTTTGAAATTAGAAGTCTAAATTCTGCTCAGTCAGTGAAGTACAGTAGGATTAACAATGAAAGCAGAATGTGGCCCACAATGAATTTTACGTCGTTTCAGCTTAAAAAATCTGAGACATCAGTCTTAACAAGAAAAAAAAAAAAAAAAGCCAAACCAATGAACTAGCCAAAATCTATAAATACAGACATCTATAGTGAGATCAAGCATGAGAAGTTTCAGCCCTAATTGTTATTTTCTGACAAAGTTGTAGCAAGAATGGAAGCACTATCTCAGCCTGACTTTAAACGTTGCCTCAGCTGTGATGTTATAATCACCGGTTTTTAAGCTTACTGTTGTCTGGTAGAGCAGTTTCAAAACTACAACATAGCAGGGTTAAGACTTTCAAATGAGGCAGAAGGTTAGAGGGTTTTTTCCTGTCTGGCTTGCAGAGGACTATTTGCAGTTATGTTAATGCAGTGGCTACAGAAGTCCAGAGAAAAAATCAGTTTTTGCATCAAAATGTGTGGATGTGTAGTTTATGTATATATGTGTGTGCTAAATGTGTGTGTGTATGTACATTTGATCATTTGAAATCATTAGCTTCTGTTATTTGATGGAGTGCTATCCAAACTTTCCATGTCTTAGAACTGAATATACTTAACTGCGACTGAAGAATAACCCTGACTTTAAAAAGATTGTTAAAAAGTTTTAGTCTGTCAAATGCCCTGATAGATGTTCAATTACATAATAATACCTATCTCAGAGTAGGCTCATTTCATGCACTTTTAAAAAGTTTATTCTGTTCTTCTGTGTCCTACTTTAAATATTTCCATTCAATTTTAAGTGTGTGATATCAGGTTAGAGCTAAGCAAAATTACTGGCTTTCCATTTAGAGATGAACTACAGTGAAAATAGAACATTGTGGCAGTATAAAATGTTGCCCCTGAGACCAAGTCTTGAATAGTTTGGTATGTCTGTGCATCTCTAAATTTAAAATGAGTTAATTTAATGCATGCTTAGGGGTTTAGTCCTTGCCCTCTGGTCTCTACTGTAATGTGCCTGTGTGTGCAGAGGGGAGCGAGGTTACAGAGGGTAGAAAAAGAGTCTGCAGGAAGGCTTTCCTGAATACAGGAGCTGAGGGCTGCAGGGCACCGGCTGATGCATCTTAGTTAGTCAGCTGCTAGGGCATGAAGTATGCACGTGCTTTATTCCTGCAAAATGGTATCACACACATTCTTTCAGGAAGGTACAGTACAGTCTTTACAGGCAGCAGAGTGGAAGGTATAATTTATGTAGGCTAAATAGGTACTTGACAATCTGTCATTGTTTCACTTCATTGACACCATTTATTTTTGAAAGATAGAATAACAAACTTTGTCCACTGTATTGAATGAAAATAGAGATGTACTTGGTCAAGAAGTGAAAGCAAAGGAAGCATACCAATACAGGTGACCTTTGGCAATGTTTAGGACAACTGAAGTATTTTGCTTCTTTTTATGTTTTTTTTTTTNTCTCTAAAGAAAAGTGTCAAAATACACTAGATGTCTTTATGTAATTGTCCCCTTGGACTTTGTGCAGAAAGTCTGCTGAATATGAGGGAGCTGCTATTTCAAAAGCAAATGGTTTGCCAATATTAGGTACTCCATGCTTCCTGCAGCTGTATGAAGGCCTCAGAGAGAGGCAATGCCATCAACCTAATCTAGTGACCTCATTTGCCACTTAAGAATTGAGCAGCCCTACAAAAGCATAAACCATGTTAAGACAGCAAGTGCCTACCTGTCTATCATAGATAATTTTGGAGAGCTGCATTTAAAAACTTTAACAGTACAAAGTGTTCTGAATTAGAAGCTAAGGATTCCCATCATAGATCTGTACTCTGTTTTTAAGATGTAGTGTAGTGGACGGATAAAACCCAGGCACTATGATTTGTCATTAATAACAAATGTTAAGATTCAACAACTTCCTGGCTTGGTTAATGGCAGGGGAGCACAACACAGAAAATTCTCCCCAGGCAGTGAAAATGGACTTGTTAAGAGGCAAACATGAAGGTGACAGTATGCACAACTCATTCCTGTAAGGAATCTAATGTGGAGCATAATCGAAGAGATCATGCAGTTTCATATGTGTGAACACAGAACTAAAAAGCGCTCAGAACATACTGATCCTTGTCACAGGTACTTACTGGAAATATACTAGAATGTTATTTAAGAAATATTTTTCTCTTCCATTAATGTCAATAATATGATATCAGCTCTCAGATTCTAGCTGCTGTGTAGTTGCACCTAATCTTTGTCTTATCAACCTGTTGTCAGGATGTTTCCATGAAAGTTTTAATTGTTTTGTATTACTGTTACTAATAGCATTTTTTACAATATTCAAAGTGTGGTATGCGAAGCAGTGCTTGCATTTCCTTGTATTTAGTTAGGACTAGTAGGCAACTTTAAAGGATCCCTTTTAATTTCCAACCCTCTACTAAATTTACATTTGTTTTTTTCTTTTCTGTGTTTATTTGAGAAACGTCTTCTGGATTTTCTTTCTAAATCTACTCTTCTAATAATAGATTATCATATATAAGTATCTTGTTGGAAAAATGATTAAAACAGATAATGAAGAAACGTTAGAGTTTTTGTTCCTACTCTTTCTTGTCCTATCTATCGCTCTTCTGCTTAAAATTCTTTATGCAACAATATAGACTTGATTACAGCAGAGTAGGTTATGATTTTCTGTTTGAAAGGATATTTGTGTTCATTATGCAGAGATCTTTGTGTGCTTCTGATTGTCTCCAGTGGTTAGGCATTTGAACCTCCTGGATAGCTGCTACTATAATCTTGCTCTAATAAAAATGTAGTTTATGCACATCTCAGGAAAGTTTAAGGCAGCTGTGAGATATTCATTCTCTCTCCTCAGGAGAGGTCTGAATTTTTCTGTTTCAAATACAGTGCCTTCTTCCAGTTAACTTTAACTGGAGGAGGAAAAAAAAGCCCAACCCAGCACACACACATGAGCATGTGTGTGAGTGCTCATGTGCACACGCACTAGATATTTAATTGACTCTGGATCAGTGACAGGACCATTCCTTTTTCTTTAATACAATAATCCATTTCCCTTTTTGTTGGGCAGATGTTCAGAATGAGAGGGATTTTGCTGGGCAAAGTCTGTGGGATATAGACAGTCTCTTGATTTAGGTTCTGTTCCAAACTTAGGAAGTTATGCTGGATGGTTTTTTTTATGTTTCCTGGTTAACGTTCTTTGTATGTATTTTAACATACATACAAATCTACTGGATTAACTGTTTGTGCCTTGTTATATAGAACTAAATTTAGAAACAGGGGTGTCACAGTTATATGTAGGTAGGTTTTAGGTGACTGTTAAGTCCAGTGTTTAAATGCAGCCTCCAGATTTAGAAGTTTAGGTGTGACAGACTGTTGGAAGGTGGGAACATTTAGCAAAGACTTATGCTCTTTCCTAACGTCTGACACTGCTTGTTGATAGAACTAAAATGTCTTTACTGGTTTGCACCTGCAGAACATTCCCTGCCTCTTAGCCATTTCTGCTCTTAGCTTTTCTTTCCCCAAGACTTAAAATAGAAGTGCTAGCTGTGATCATTTTCTGTTGTAAAAACTGACATCAAGCTCAACAACTCATGTTATGTATCCTCATAATAAAACTGACTTAAGGCCAACGCAGCCACGATTTGGTGTTGAAACCACAGACTCTAAACAAAAAGCTTTGTAGCCATTAGCAATCCCTTGAGCTATTCAATGTCTTTAAAGCTAAATAACACAATCTGATGTGTTTCAGGGATTGTCTTGCCTGAATGTCAGACTAATTGAAAGTTCATACTAAGGAGCTGTGAGGGACGGTAAGTAAACCAGAGGGCAAAAGTAGGTTATTTGTCTAGTTATATAAGTTTTGAGGGAGGGAGAAAATGAGCAGGGATGAGACAGAGGGAAGGAGAATAGAAAATCCTCAGCTCCTTAAAGTTCTGGCCCTGGAAATATTGCTTGTTGCCTAAGAAAGAGAGAGTGGGGTTAAGAAGAGCCTTGAAACAATGATTATAGCAAACAGGAAAGTAAGAAGGATAAGTCACAACAGAGGGAGTAGCAAAAGGTGTGATATTTTTTGATAAGCATCTTAATGCTGAGATTGTTGTCTGAAGTTAAGTTCTGAGGGTTCTCTGAACACGGTTGTAAATCCAGTAAGACTTAAACGGGTGTTAAGTACTCTGTGTACAAGCTTCAATAATACTTCTGTAGCTCCGCACAAAGGGAAACAAATCATTTTGCCGATATAGATTTTTCCAACCAAGAATCTGCAGCTTCCCACCTCATATGTGTGAATCAGTCAGTTCCTTGCACCGAGATTTGTCTTTCACTTCTATACTTTTTTAGCTCATCTTTTCAAAGAGAATTGTGAAATCTTTCAGAGCTTGTTACATAATTTTGTCTCAGGTATGATGAAGAAGAAAACCACTCTTGCCTGAAGGTATACAGAGCATGCTGAAAAGATCAGATTTGTAGTCTTTCTGCATAATTTAGAATCTAGGTAGAGCAAAGGTCAAAATTTTGAATATGAACTAGAAAATGAGGACTTATACACTATTTATCTCATGTTTATGTTTCTACAGCCTTATAGTCTCAATGAGTCCTTGACTACTAGCTGTCCTATTTGATGGCTTTTATTTTTATAGAAAAATGTGTTTGTAAGTGATAGGTCTTGAAAAGTAAAAAATAAACCCGCAGATATATATATGTACAGATATATATACAGATACATATATATGGTTTTTTGTAGACTAGGTAGAAATTGCGTATATGAGAGAGATGTCTGTGCATACCACGGACATCTCAGATATTTACAAAGTAACCACATGATACTAGTACATCAGAGCCCAGCTTGTAAGGGGAAACCACCATATTGAGAGCCATGCATACGCATATTTCAAAAGAATCTGCAAAAAAAAAAAAAAAAAAAAAAAAAAAAGGTT
>WBMW01002606.1:29345-182266 GCA_013396635.1 Penelope pileata
AAAGCAGAGTTTTAATGCCATTTTGTCCTCAAGGAGTGAAAAGAATGCTTAGGAGACCTGCTTACTGCAAAGCTCTGTATAAAAAGTGGAAAATGCATACCGCCAGTTTTCACAGACTTTACCTGAAAATCTGAGAGAAAACAAGCAGTGTTTAGAAAGCATATTTAGATAAACCCAAGCACATCCCAAGAAAGAAGTGCTGTGACCCTGCCTCTGCACTGAATACGCGCTGATATTTCTATGCCACCCAACCCACCTCCTGCAGAAAGTTGGTAGCGTCAGCCTTAGGACCGTGGAGGGAATCACATGGGTGAGACAGAGAAATCCTACAGAAAACAAGGTAGTTACCAGTAAGTGTTTCTCTGCAAAGTTTTTAAATGAATTATTCTTCTGCACCTAGCAGTTAACATGGATTCCAAGTGAACTAATAATATCTTTGTTGTATTTGGGTTAGATTATTAAGACTTTAGAGTAATAAGTTATTAACTCCATGTGATATTATAAGTTCCCCTTTGACATTAGCAAGTTGTTGAGTGCAAAAACATATGCTGTTACTGGGAAGTGCAAGAAACATTGCAGAAACAGTGTACATCACAGAAATCTTGTCTTAGATCCTTTGAGATTTTCCACTACAAAATAATAGGGTATACATACTAAGGTACAACAGTTTTCATTAAACCAACTTATTTTGTAACAGGATAAAAAAAGAAGCATGAAAGATCAATGTAGATGGCAAGGTTTTTGATCTTCAATAATAAAGAAAATGTATTAGTGGTTAATTACTTCTTTCTAACAGCTTTTAATGAATGCATTGTAGGATTGTTGAATCACACAAGACAGAACCTTGAGAACATTGCCTTTCAGGTACAGAGGGAAATATGACAAAGAAGGAGGAAAGTCAAGCGAAAGCTGCTGCTACTTCCATCGCAGTAATTAACATTAGTTTAGTCTGAGGTCTGTGTGAACCTAAACAGACAATTGTTACTGAGTTCAGGGTCCATGAATTGATGTAATTACTTTTTGAAAATTTAAAAATTTTCTAGTAAAAATAGTGTGCCAGTGCTTCCACAAACATAGAATCATAGAATCATAGAATGGTTCAGGTTGGAAGGGACCTTAGAGATCATCTTGTTCCAACCCCCCCGCCGTGGGCAAGGACACCTCCCACTAGACCAGGTTGCCCAAAGCCCCATCCAGCCTGGCTTTGAATACTTCCAGGGAGGGAGCATCAACGACTTCTCTGGGAAACCTGTTCCAGTGTCTCACCACCCTCACAGGGAAGAATTTCTTCCTTATATGTAGTCTAAATCTACCCTCTTCCAGTTTATAACCATTACCCCTTGTCCTGTCATTATCTATCCTTGTAAAAAGCCCCTCCCCAGCTTTCCTGTAGGCCCCCTTCAGGTACTGGAAGGCTGCTATCAGGTCCCCCCGCAAACAGTTGTGGAGTATGGGGAAAAATACCTACTTTCCTAAAACTTTGGCCCATTTTATCAAGTATATATCAACTCTTGTATTATGAAAACAGATTTGCTATCCCTTCTGTAAATCTTATAAGCGTTTTCTACAATCACTCTTTTGCTGGGTCTAAAGCCTTCTTGGCTGTAGACCATTCATAGTTCACAACATTTCTCATACTTCATTCTTTGAGTGTGCACAGAGAGATGGCTCTCTGAGATGATAGAGATAGTAATGGCAAGAAGTTCACTGAATAGCTACCCTAATTAGGTTATGACATTGATTAGGCTACAAAGGGATTTCTATGCAGGTCAGAGAAAGAACAGTAATAAAGTGTAATAAAGGGTGGCACAGGTGACAGCAAGAAAATTGAGTTTTTTGTTGTTTTCAGTGTTTCTAAGTTGAACTTTCTGATGAGTAGTGATTGCTTTTTAAAGTTTTGTTAATGGTGGTATATATTATAATACTAGGCATAACAGTGTAACCTTACAGCACAAAAAATTTTGCTCAGAAAGCAACTGAGAAGTGACACTCCTGTTTGCTATTACTTTTGTATTCAGTGGGTGGCAACACTGCCCATGGCAGGGGGTTTGGAGCTAGGTGATCTTTAAGGTCGCTTGCAACCTAAGCTATTCTATGATTCTAATAGGCTTATATTATGGGTATAATATAATACCTGACTTTTCTGATTGCCTTTTAAACAAGAAAGCCAATGTGTTCTTCAGTTTTGTGTTTTGATAACAGTAGCGATTCCTAAATTAAAATTTACGTGATATCTGATGACTAAAGATAAAAAAAATCCAACTAAATGTTCCTGCTGCAATTGTATGGATTTTAAGTTGTGTTTTAAGTCTATAGAATTTACAAAATTTGCAGGCACTACTTAAACTTATGCTGAAATAAATGATGATTTTTTCTTTTTCTTGCGTACTATATTATTCTCTTGACGAAAACTCCTGCAATGTAGAGTGTAAATGGTACTGCAACATCTTTTAGAAGTGTGAAAAATATTTCATAGTGCTGATGGAAATTTCTTCAGCAGTGTGTCTAGTAGCACTATTAGATTCTCCGGCATAGTGACGCTGCTTGAATAATGTCTTTTTACTGTCATTACTGCTTTGATTGTACAACATTATAGAACTTATCTGGCTGTCCCTTTAGGTTTTTAGACATGTATATGTGGGAATCCAGCTTGTGATTTATTTGTAACTGTCATAGAGATGCTAGAGGAAAAGAATTTGCTAACAAATTGAGCTCTTGAGTGCTAGAGAGGTCAAGGACTTTGTCAGTCACCTCCTTCAGTCACAGTCAGGTGAATGTTCTCACAAAAAATTTACTACAGCATTGTGGAATTAATTGCATACAAAGTTGCAGTTTTGTCATTTAATTTAGAATCATGCATAGTCTCAAATTTTAGAAGCCTACCTATTGAGTCATTAAATCAAGAATAATCCAGGTGCCTTTTTTCTTCATCTTAAACCAGAAAGTAATTTTGATATGTGAACCAGCTCACATAAAATTATGTATCTTAAATATCAAAACAGCAATGGTGGTAAATGACAAAATGTCTTGTTTCTTCTTTTTTCTTTTATGTGCTATATAATTATCATTTCTTGAATGAAAGAGACTAATTTTCTTCAGTGTCTCTTTTTCAGACCATTTTCTTCTGAAAGATTTTCATATTACAGATTTCTTGGCTTCAGATTTATGTATGTATGGGACATAGTTTCCCTTTCATAAAACAAAACAAGAAAAATATTTAAGGTTCAAACACAATCATTTACTGAGGAGGAACTTTATTATTGATTTCAGTTATGGAGAAGTATGGACAACACTGTGAAACTTTTTACATTTACTCTAAGAAATAAATTCTGGTTCATATAGAACAGAATTATGAAAAAGACCATAGTCTCTTACTATAATGATCAAACATAATCACAGAATTCACAGTCGTCCTTTCTGTATAATTAGTGTGTGAATTTCTCTTGTAAGAAAAATCATAAAATCTTCTATTTCAAAGAATGTTTTTAATATCTAATGTAAACATACGCATAATCTTTCAGTAAAGCAATTTTCGTAGTGTAGTGATAACAATCTATTGAAATGATGAGCTGAATTTTATTTTCATCTTCTAGAATAAGTCTGCACTAAATAAAATTTTGAGCAGAACATCTGGAAGTACAGCAAATATTTCTGGTCAATTTATTCTGCAATTAAAACTGTACTATAAATTGATTATGAGGAGAGCATACTGTCTGTATGTTGGGAGGACCACAAGTTCTGTTTTGTAGCACAGATCTGGCCTTGGCAGAACTATTTATATGTAACTGTGTTTTTTTTTTGTTCCATGATGGTACAAACTCAAGGGTCTTATTTGGAATTTGGATTTTGTTGTGGTTGTTTTGCTGTTGTTTGCTTGGTACATTGGTTTCTTGCTCTCTCAAAAATGAAGTTGTATTTTGCAGCTTGGGAAGAGACAGAAGCAAAATTTGGTTCCATATTTATTGTTGTCAACACCTACTGATACAATTTATTTACAACCCCACATTCTTAGGGCACTATTCTTTGTAGTAGCCCTTGCCCTGGAACGCCACTGAAGTTGGTGGCAGTTTTGCATATGCAGTATCTACAGGACTGTACTCTCTGTAAAAGACAAAATAGTATTTGCTTCTAATTAGTGGCTCCCTAGAAGGCTTCAGGAAAGCAAATATATAATGGCTGTTTTTCTAGAAAGAACAAAATGACAATAGAAGAGGTGAATGCCTATTAAGAAGCTAGATCTCGCCTTATTTGGAAGGAGCATAAGGAAATAAAACAAGATATTAGACTTCGTAGTCAAATGCAAATAAGAACACTTTTATTGTTGTTTTAAAAAAAAAATCCATCACAAACCTTTCTGCTTATAGACAGAGAATGGAATTGAGCACATAGAACTTGATACACTTGCGTCTTTTATGCATATGATCAACAGAAAATTTCCTGTCTGTAGGTAACATTTTGTGATGAGAGCAATTTTGCAAGAGAACGTGATAATTTGGAATGTGGGGACACAAGTCAGTTAAAAACAGAGAAAAGTGATATTGCCAGGGGAGATGAAAATATCACTGAAAATGGAAGTCCAGTTTTCCCACGAGTGCTTTTAATGAAGCCTTGTATGTGAGAACTTTCTTTTAAATGTGTTTTTCTGGTGAATGACATTTTATTAGAGAGGCAATAATAAACTTCATTCCACTGACAAAATGTATCATATTCCGTTGGATCCTAGTTTTCAGTTTAGAGGTTTGGCTTTTGAACCAAGAAAACCTTCAAACTCTTGGCTGTGCATTCCTATGTGGTAACATGCATGTGTCTTTCCCATAACATTTCATGTGGCTTTTAAGCTCTATATGTTGTGGATGGTTTTTAAAGCACTTAAAATGCCTTTTTGAGACAGGAGCTCAAAAATGCAGAAATCTCTGTTTGGATGTCTAAAAGAGGTGGTCATCGGCATCTGAAAGGTACACAGTGTCAGCTCTTAATAAAAAAGTCATGTGATAACTGGGAGAATGATTCCAATCTTTGAACATACAAAATGAATAAGTGGAAAATATGCTACTAGTACATACGTGCAAGGTAGTTTTTGATAATGGTGGTATGTATGCTTAACCACATTTGATATGTACAAATCAAAATGTACTTATTCTTTGCTGAAGGATGATCAAATATATTCAGATGAAACATGATTTCACAATATTGCACAAACATCATTTAGCATTGTATGAATATTCTCAATCATGCCAAGTGTAATATGTGCCTTTCAGAGGTAACCTGCAAACAAATTAGTTTTCTTCTGTTAGACATTCTTGAAAAGGTTGCAAGAGAGTGGAAGATCAGAGGCCATATGTTATTGTTCAGTAAGCCATGCAGCACATATCAGAAACTAATGAAGCAAAGAAGGCAAGCAATGCAATCAGCAGCAACTAAATTTGGGAAGAGCTTGAGTGTTCTGGGAGACAGGAACATAAGTGTTCTCTCCCTCTACTATGTGACAAACCTGAAAGTGTGGAGAGGTGAATAGATGTGTTAATGTTGTTATGCATTCAGGTAGCCATCAAAGTTCAAAACAGAGCTGTCAGTTGCTAGTGGTATATACAAAGATTAAAATGAATAAATGAAGAAATATGAAATGGATCTGTAAATCATATGGTTTCATAAAGCAGTTTTTTGGATGTGATAAATTTCCAATAAGTTTCCTGAAGAAATATGAGAGTTCCCACTGCAGACTGGATGTTTTCCTCATTCTGAAATAGTAAGTAGTTTTAAAAGGCTGTCATTTCTGTCTACCTACAGGAATATTTTTGTTTTCCACCAAATGAAAGTATTTCTTAATTATTTTTATTTGGCCATGGGATAGAAGGAATATATCAATACTTAATCAAGGGGACTTAAAAAATACCTTCAGGACAGAAACAACAGAGTTATTCTGTTTCATGGTGGGAGAAGTAAGTGATC
The DNA here is from genome assembly GCA_013396635.1 of Penelope pileata. NCBI lineage: Eukaryota > Metazoa > Chordata > Aves > Galliformes > Cracidae > Penelope > Penelope pileata. The sequence continues at coordinate 35,295 of WBMW01002606.1, forward strand.
TCTCTGTTCATTGAATGGCACGCTGGGTGTCAAAGCTGAAAAATCCAGCAACAATGAATGCTAAAATGCAATTATTACACTTAGTGCATGGGTGAATTTGTTCTTAGAAAGTAGAGGTAGCCATTTTGATATATATATATGTCCTCTGGTTAACAATATTTTAATATATGCTGTTTATAATAAATGCAAAGAGAAGAAAACATTCAATTTCCCACAAACAAATATGTTAATTGTGTGCTCTCATATTTTAATTGTATACTTTTCATCCGTCAAGTTGTCTCATTGGCCATATCCTGTCTGAAAACTAAAATGAATATGAATTGTTCTTATCTGTGTGCCCAAATCATCTGAATCATATATGATATCTTGGCCAGGGCCACGAGACAATGTGAAAGAAATGTATCAGTTTGCTCCTAGATGGTTGATTGTTCTCTTCTTGGAGGAGTTTTGTTTTAATTTGTTGAAGGTAAGGGAAGAGAAGAAACAAGAACAGAGAAACAAGGACCAAACTTGCTCCAAGTTACAGCTCAGCTTCTGCTGTACTCTGGCCCCGTGATGCTCAGTGCTACCTTGGAAATACACAAGCAGGAAAACAAAAAAGCAAACAAACAAAAACCCCAAACAAACAAAAACACTTAATCACGCAAGAACTTAACCTTTATGCAGTGAAATTGAACTCATTTAGATAGTTGCTTTTCTCAGAACAGTTTTATTCTGATTATCTAGAACTTTTGTATGCTTGACTTTATTTTGGGTTTAGGCTTTGGACATAATTTTCCATAAAATTAAATTACAGCAGTTGAAGAAATAAAATCTTATTAGACTATCTAGTCTAAACAAGCACTATTTGGAAATTACTGTGCAACATCAAGCGATTCTCTGTCATTAAAGGCAGCTTCTGACTTTTTGCATTTAGATATCCTTTACATTTTCATACTGTTTCAAGCCTTAGGAATTGTGCAGTAATGTGACAATGTAATTTTCATTGATACTATCTACTTATAATCCATAACATAAGCTTATGAATATTGATTTTTAAAGATAGCAGTTTTGAAGTAAGAAGTTGATAATTTGAATTAGCATGGGTCCAGCTGGATGCAGTCTCGAGGTTTGATGCATACCTTTACTGCAAAGGATTAGCATCTCAATCTGTAAGATAATATCCAGATTTCTCATTGCAAATATGTAATAAATAGGTTTCTTAGAAGAGGAAAGCCAAGGATGGTACAAGCAATCTGCAAAATGGGAAATGAGACCAAATGACAAAAATATTTGTTTCATTGGTCTCAGTAAAAAGGGGGTTATAGAAAAGTAATTAACATATAAATACTTTTATGAATGTTTGTTATAAGTGTTTTAGAAATAGCTTTCCACCTGGAAAGTTAGGCCTTGGAGCAACTTGTGTGGGAGACTCCAACAGGGGTTTCAAAAAACCTCTATGGAGTTGGGGATCTCCCCTGGAAAATGGGACATCAGAATGAAGTTCTTACAGAAATTTCCTTTGTCATATCTTGTAACTTGGCTATTAATTATTTTGGAACAGATTTTAGTATTTCCGTGTTTGTTCAGAAGCAGATCACATCAGTGTTTCTTCTCCTACTATAAATAGAATTTAAGATTTTTTTCAGAATTTTAAGATTCAACAAATCATTTTTTTTTTTCTTTTAAAGAACATCCTCAAATTACCAAGTGGAATGAGGAATCAAGTATTTGGATACAAGTAAAAGTATGTCGCAGATTCAATTCCTTTTTGGCAATGAGCTGTTTATATGCATCTCTGAACAAATTATAATTTGAGCTATGTATCCCTAACTTATAAAAATGACTGAAAATGTAGGTCTTTTAATCAGTCAACTCTGGTTTATATAGCCATGCCATTTTTATGCCAAGAGGAGCTTTGGCAGCCTTGTGGGGAGTTCAAATACTTCAGGTACTGAATAGCTGAGGGTAAACAGAGGGAATTTCTGTTATATTATCCACTGGAACCTTCTTTAAAAAAAAATAAATTTGAAAAGTGTTCAGTGTGCCAAAGTGCTTGAATAATTCTGTATTGTAGTTACAACTATTAAATAAATGGGAGGTTGACAGTCATGTTTTGTAAGTTGATTGCTTGATCTCAGCATAAACATCCTGGCTTGCTTCAGTGTGTGCACTCACAGAATCACAGAATCACAGAATTGCAGGGGTTGGAAGGGACCTCAAGAGATCATCGAGTCCAACCCCCCTGCCAGAGCAGGTTCCCTACTGCAGGTTGCACAGGTAGGCATCCAGGTGGATCTTGAATATCTCCAGGGAAGGAGACTCCACAACCTCCCTGGGCAGCCTGTTCCAGTGCTCCGTCACCCGCACCGTGAAGAAGTTCTTCCGCATGTTGGTGCGGAACTTCCTGTGCTCCAGCTTAAGGCCATTGCCCCTTGTCCTGTCCCCACTGACCACCGAAAAGAGGTTCCCCACCTCCATTTGCCTCCCGCAACTAAGATACTTATAAACATGGATCAGGTCCCCTCTCAGCCTTCTTTTCTCCAGGCTGAACAGACCCAGCTTACTGAGCCTCTCCTCATAAGGGAGATGCTCCAGGCCCTTTATCATCTTTGTGGCCCTCCGCTGGACTCTTTCCAGCAGGTCCCTGTCTTTCTTATACAGGGGAGCCCAGAACTGGATACTCCTGTGTCAACAGGGCAGCACGAGAGAAATGTATTAGTGTATCAAGCCATAATCTTCAAAAAAAAAATTTATATAGATTAGGATTTAATACTTAACTAAGCTGAGTATCACCAGAGCATAGACTCTTACATGTAGCTAAACATTTGCGTGAGTATATGGAAGTATATATAGTGTGTAGGTCATTCTGAAAATAATGCCTATTTATTTCCATGGAAACTACCGCAGGTATGAAAAGCACAATTACACTACTTGATAAAGTACTTTCCCAGCTACAAAATAACATTTTTCAACACAGTCAGCACCATTAGCTGTGCATTTTCACCAGCAATGAACAAGAGCCTGCATGCCGCGCTTGTAAAAATCTGCATGGCTGTCTGGAGCATGGCTTGTCTTTCATGTTTCTGTTGCCACTGCTGAAATACAGGACCCATCACCTTACTGTGCTCACATCCACTGCTTGGTTTCCATGAACTGTTTGGTTCAGCAAGCATTGATGAATGACAAGGAGTGCCGTTTTTTCCAATAGAGGAATTCAACACCCCACCTTTACTTCATTCGCACTTCCATGCCAGATGCCATTGGGTCAGACTGCCCCTCTGCTGCCATCTGTCGCACAGCAACACAATAGAATGAAATATTGGTGCGAAGGTTCAACCTCTGCTGCCATACCTCCAACATCCACCTCTGATGTCGTGGGCCAAAATAATAAAATAGGAGACATTACTTTCAGAGCAGTCCTCATGTAAACTCACTACATGAGTGTTTTCAAGTACATCATCTGATGATCAAGTGAAATTAAGCACAGTTAAAGAGAAGACTTGCTATCCTTTATGTGCAGTGTCTGACCTAACAAGGACTTTGTGAAATTGCCTCAAGAGTATAGGAAAAAATAAATTATCCCTTAGGCCTCTTATTTATATTCACCCTGAATAATACTTAAAATAAAATTTGGAAAAGTATGCCTGAAATCTAAAGAAAACAGTAGCTATTATGATGAAACTGGCTGTGGCCTTTTATAGCTATTTTATTTTTTTTTAATCTTTTATGACTGCTCTGTTCCCTGCAGTGTATCTGTGAAGTGCAGAAAGAGTTCACAGCAGATGATTATACTAAGGTACCAGAGCTACTGAAGTGTGAGATAATCTTTTGAGCTGAGAATTAGTGTCTAAGGCAACCATGCAAGAAACCAAAGGGGAGTTATTTCTTCAGTTAAGTTTAGCATCTAAGACACACCTGAAACTGTAGCTCTTTATTAGTCTTCAAATCAATACTTTTGACCATCTGTTTACATGTTAATAAAGGTTTTTTATAAGGAGAGGAGACCGTTTTTGCAGGAGGCAAAATCTGATTTCAGTTTTGAAGTCCAAATTTCTAATAGAATTTAATTTGCTAATACAGCTAATATAGCCTTTACAATTTTGTCCTATATAGTCTCCAAATGCCTGCATGCAATGCACTCATTCTCATACTTTCCTTGTTAAAAAAATCCAGGTAAAAAGAAGAGGGGAATGTGGAATTTTCAGTGGTCTCTGTTTTTTGTTCCTAGATTAAATTTGTGGATTTTTTTTTTTTTTTTTTTAATCACTGAGACTGGACATGACACCTTTAGTGCAGTATAATGGAATTTTGTGAAATCTGAGATTGTTGACAGCTCCTAAGTTATCCAGTGCCCATTAAGTTTACCATAAGCCTGTGATGGTAGAAACATACTTTAGTTCCGTGGAAACTATGAAAACCTATTATGAAATACTTAAGGTAGTATTGATATCTAGATTCTGCTCATTTATTATTTTTTTAATGCAAAAGGAAGCAGTCTCAGGATGAGTTTTTTGTTTCTTCATTGATATGAGACTGAAGAGTTGAGAATAGGGAAGGACTTGAAAAGAGATGGGAAGGGCTTGAAAAAGTGCAAAAAGGGAGGAAAAACTTTTATTTTTTTTTTTTACTTGTTTCAGCACAAAGTAAAAAATGCTCAGGAATGTGTCTGAGAATGATGAACTCAAATACTGTTTCACAACATGATTTCTGTTGCCTGTATTTGCCAAAACACACACACGCACACAAAAAGAGAATAAAAGTTCCTCTAGCTACTATTTAAGGTTCCCAGAGCCTTTGTGTTGAAATATTTGGAATTATATTCTGTATTTTTTTTAACCCTCTTTCAACTTTTTTCCTTGGCATTTTCACAGCAAGAATTGACATTGTATTCTCAAATTTTAATACATTAGGCCACATGAGTGGTTAGGAATGTTAGGTACTAGTAAAACATCTGGCATTATAAATGATCCTTAAATAAAACACGCCTATTTTGTAGGTGTAACTGACCCACTAATTATGCATTAGAATGTCTCTGCATAATACTGCTGCGTATTAAGTGCTCACCACTCTTTTCACTTTTGAAGGACTACAAACATGGTAAGCAATGATTAAGAAACCTATTGAAAATTAAAAGCCAGCTGTATGTACTGATTAACTCTTTTAAAAATTGATTATTGATACATGCTGTCAGAAATGTTCTAACTAATCTTCCAGTCAGATGAAGCAGTTTGATCCAGTGGAGGGCCACAAAGATGATTAGGGGCCTGGAGCATCTCCCTTATGAGGAAAGACAGAGAGACCTGGGAATAGAGAAGAGAAGACTAAGGAGGGATCTTATCAATGCTTATAAATGTCTAAAGGGTGAAAGTCACATGGATGGGACCAGGCTCTTTTCATTGGTGTGCAGTGACAAGACAAGGGGCACAAACTGGAGCACAGAACATTCCATACAAACATGAGGTGTGTGATAAGCGGCATGTGTATGTGCTACGTATGTTTTTTATCTAGATGACTGGCAAGAAAGACTTGCTTGTGAGAATGCCTACTCTTTTCCTTGATTTCATTTTTTTTTTTTTTGACTGGATTGGACCATAAAGGTAATCATGTGAACACAGAGGTGCTGCAGTGCAACCACATAACATCATAGTATAATGTACTGAGAAATAATTTTGGAAAAATGAGTTTTACTCATCCTGATCTTAGCACAAGAGTTGTTCTTTGAAAATGGCATTCATAAAATAATTGACAATGTCTTAAGTATTCTTTTGTTGCAATTAAATAAACACTGTGAGCATTTCCACATAGCTGAGGCCTTCATCTTTAGTCATAGTGTTTCCTGAAATATCTTACTTCAGGAAGGTTGATAAATTTCATTGATTTTTTTTTTTCTGAAGTTGTTTTCATATACTGAAATTTAAAAGCTCGGAAGAGGTGACGGGTACTTCATCTCAGTAGCTACTTTATGACTGATAGGGTTTATGTGACTACTACCCAGCACTGGCAGACAGGCAGGGTGGGATGGAGCTCAGAAAGAGAGGAGAGGCTTGCAACTTTCTAAGGACAAGAGAAGATAATAGGTTTGATAGTTGGGGCTTGTTGTACAGTTGTATGCAGTTAAATGTCATGTTGTTCTGATCCTGGGAGAAAAATTCTTGCTTTGATTGTGGACAGAAATTTCAAATTTGTGTTTCCTTGCTGAACCATTTGGCTTGGTTGTCTGTTTCATTGTTTTTCTGTCTTCTATGCCATCTAGGAAATGGAATTTTCCCCAAACCAACTGGAAATGACAACATCCTTGTAAGTCTGAATGCAGGTCAGGCTATGGCAGGCAGAAACAATCTACCTGAAACAGAGATTTTGTTTTCTGCAACTGCTATTGATATTTTGAATTGCTTGCATCAGCTGAGACAACTGTTCTCAGTAAAAAATGAAAAATAAACAGAATGAAAACTTTTAAAGTTGTGCTAATTCTCAGTGGTGATATTTGCATTGACAAGAATTTAGTAATTTAGTAGTATTACAATAGAAGCAGACTTTTTTTAAATGATGACTGACGTATCCAATTTTAGATTTGGAACGTCCAGTGCATGCTTTTCCCCCCTCTTTTATAAAAAGAAGTGTTTACATGGGTTAGTATCCTAAACCTATCCTCTACCTTTGCGTGGGGTTATCCTGTTCTATTATCTAGCAAAAATTAACCTACAGATGAGGAACAACACGAAGCTGAAGCCAGGTGTGGTGGGTTAGCTTTGGCTAAGGGTCAAACACCTACCCAGTCTCTCCTTCTTCTCAATAGGACAGAAGTAAAAAACAGGATGGAAAAGCTGGTGGGAGGATTGCTTACCAGCTACTGTCACAGGCAAAATGGACTGAACTTTGGGAAAATTAATTTCATCCGTTGTGAGTGCCCCAGAACTTTGCTACATTTTTCTCCTGTTTTTGGATTAATAGAACATGTGTGCTCTTATTGATCTGCTTAAGTGCTGTAAACTTGAATAAATATGCATGGTGAGAAGAGACAGTGATCTTTTTACAGTTAGACAAAAATTTCTGAATCAAGTTTATTAGCAGTAACTGATTCCACAGTGCTTTACCCAAATTATAGAGAGGGTAATAACACATGGCTTTGCTACCTCATCTGAAACGATGAAATAATTTTCATCATAAAAAGCTTTCATGAGCTTATTTTTCTTGAAATATATTGTTCTTTTATGATCTCAGGTTTATTATATAAACAATATTAGCTTCTGAAAATACACCTACTATGCTTCCCTGTTTGTGACCTAGGCCTTTCTATATAAGTCACACTTTGGTGAAGTACTTTTCTGTATATTTCTGTGTTTAATTTTTATATGCATTAAGACAAAGAGCTTGAAACAAAGCTAGTATAATGTAATCTAATTGTTATTTAATCATGTTGACACCATAGAAAAAAGGGAAAACAAGTTTGCTGTATGGAAGCCTTGCAGCTGTAATTTATCCATAGAACACTCTTTTTTGTTGACAAGAGAACAAAATTTTCCACACAGGAGGCCCAACACAGGTGTAAAATTTCCCCTTGTATAATTTACTTGTTTGTATGTTCAACCTGGTTCTAAAGAGGAATAAACCCAGTTGCTTGCTGGGCGTGCCTACTAAGCAAATGAGAACATTTTTAAATTCTGTTTGATTTTTTGAGCCAAAGAAGTAACGTCAACATCTGTACATCACGTACTCAAAGACCTTTCTTTATATTAGAAGGCTTCTCAAGTAAGCAAAAGCAGGCATAACCTAATCTAGTGACTGGCAGCTGACGCTACATTTATGTAGGTAGCTTCGAAAGTAATGCCTCGTATTTATTTCCATGGAAACTGCCACAGACGACTCGAAGAGTACAATAACACTATTTGAAAGAGTGTATTCTTAGCTACAAATTACTATTTTTCAACATAGTTGCCACCATTAGTTACGCGTTTTTACCAGCAATGAACAAAAGCCCGCAGGCTGTGCTTGTAGCAATCTGCACCAGGAGAGGTGACTTACTGTTTCACAGCTGCTATGACAATGTTGTTACTAGCAAAATGTTGCCCATGCAGCCCAACTTTGACTATGCTGACATTCACAGTTTAGTCTCTACAAATGTTCAGCAAGCGTCAATGAATGTCAATGGGTGCAATTTTTTCCACATGGGGGAATTCAATTCCACACCTTTGCTTCATTGGCACTTCCATGTCAGACGCCGTTTTGTCAGACTGCCCCTTTGCTGCCATCTGGTGCATGGCAACAAAATGTAATGGAATATTGGTGGGAAGGTTCAGCCTCTACTGCCATAGTGCCAACATTCTCCTCTGACATCATGGGCCAACATAATGAAGTAGAAAGCATTACTTTCGGAGCAACCATTGTATAATGTTTATGGTGTAATACATGCAAAATTTAAAACGTTTTCATAATAGATATGTTCTTTTTGTACCCTACCATTTATTTCTTTGATCTACAATTATGGTAACATTATTTTAATAATTTCTCATTAATTGACAGACATATTTTAACAATGCATCTGAATGCTCTCTCATTTCTCCTTTACCCCCTGCAGCTGAAGAGGGGAGAAAAAAGCATTCTTTTTGACTTAAACACATTAGAGTAAAAGAGCAAAATATAAAAGCTGTTTCACTGGAGATAAAAGAGTCTTTGGAAACTGTACAAAACTAGCAGTAAGAAATGTGTTTAAAATTATAATGGAAAAAAGCCTTGATATTTGATAAAAATTTGAAATGTGGCAGACTTTGAAATGTGGTCAAACTAAAGTATGTTTATACGTTTTTCTCACTTTGAAACAAATAGGAATTATGTAACTAAATGCCTTTCAAAGTCTGATCCAAATATTTTATCAAAATCTGAAGAAACTGTACTTGTTTCTCCTCTTTCTCCCATGTAACTTGGGGGTAGCTTCACTGAGGTCAGGAGTTGACATGCTTGAAGTTGCATATGGAGGGGTGAACTTGTCTTCAAGAATCACAGTATTTGCAATTTAAAGACAAATCTTCTCCTGTTTGTTTTCATAGTAACAATCATGAGCAGAACTAAGCATCTCACAAACTGTAAGGAGATTATTGCTCAGACTTGTCTCTGTTATGGACAGAGATAATTGGATTTCAAAATCATAAGCAGGAAGTATTCACCTGTTTAGTGCTTATGGTTCTTGTAAAGTTCATGGTACTAACTGCTGTTTGAGGAGTTATTCCTTTTTGCTGTTGAACACAATAACTCATAAGGGGAAGAAACATCTGTGAAATGGATTACACAGTTTCTTGGGGAAAGAATATACAGTATTACAAACTGCTATGTTACATTTGAAAGGCTTTTTTTGTTCTTTGTTTGTTTTTGTCTGATTATACAGGATAACAGTACTTGAAAGTGACATTTGTCTTTGAGTGTCCTTTCTTTAGTGTACCTGTAGGGATTTCTGCCTGTGGAGGTAGAGCATAAATAAGATTTTCCCAGCCACTAAAAGCAATAACCCAATACTTTTTTTTTTTATATACATCTTTTACTGTTTACCTCTAATATATTTCTATATATTTACAACAGAAAATCTTCGGAACTTGGAGAGAAACTGGATTGAAACTGTATGGAATAAAAAAGCAATTCTATGAAGAAGTGAACAAGTAATTCAGTTGACTACTGTGCCTAAAACCCATTTCCACTGTGTTTTCTTACGTATGGCTGTGTGAAGAATTGTTTTTGATTGTGTTACTCCACATCTTTTTTTCTGTTTTTGATTATCAGCTTCAGCAATTGTGTCACACGTTCCCCAGACCACATAGATGGTCTGACCTTTAGATCAGCGTAGTCTGTCTTTAAAATATTAAATTGTTCCTTGTGCAACACAGTTTAAAACATTGTCATACAGCAAGGTTAACTGGACTATTGTTTTTTTCTCTAGTCACATTATTTTTATAAAGTCTTTATTCTTCCCTTTTCATGAATTGTCTTGTCCAGGTGGCCACTTATTGCCATTAATCTTAGATGACATTTGAATTGGTATCTTTGTATTCCTTTGGCTGCTAACTTTCAATTTCTGATGTGTTTAGTTTGTGTCACTTGTTTGGTGCACCTTTAATTACCTAACTTAAACAAAATTTCCTCTAAAATCTCTTCTTTGCTTTTGAGACACTCAGTGAAGATGGACAGATTTTATGTTCATACAAGAAAACCTGAGACGTCAAGTGACTCTTCTACAAGCATGGCGCGTTCATTTTATGTTACTTTTTCTTGTGTGCAACAGTAGCAATTCAAATAGGCATCTCAAATTGCCCTCATCAGTATGAACAGCTGACTATTCAAACCCTCATCCGGTGAGGAGAGTTGTCTTCTCACTCAAGAAAATTCACGCAAGATTCATAAGGATATTAGCCAAGCTGTTCAGTTAAGGAGTTTAAGAAAATTATAAAATTTATGAGAGAAAAAGAAACTGCCTACTCACCTTCACCTCTTGTGCTATGGATGTTGCGCAGTAAAATCTTAGACAATAAATTCCTAACTTTAGTTGCTTATTAGACTAGCATCTGTAGACTTTTTGAGACTGCAACTCCAATTTTCAGGCATGACAGAAGCAAAATGGGAAGTATTATATATGTTTCACATAGCCCCAAAGTACAAGAAATTTTGAAAGTACCAGCTTCACAATCTTCTGCTTGACTGCTAGAATCCAGAAGCACAGCACAATTGTAAAGTCATCAAGTAATTAAATCCACATCCAGAAAAGAATAAAAAGTAATACCTCAAAGCCAATGTTTTTTTCCCCGCAAATGCTCAAGGAAATAGAAAACTTTGTATAATTTTTTTATAGTTAGCTTCTTGGTTGAATTTCTTTAGTAGACTTTTTTTGTATATATTGAGAAATATTTCTTTCTAGAAGTAAGTGAGCTGATATACTTAAGCCTGTTAAAATATGAATGTGAGCAATTTCACTCCATTAACATTTAAGTAGTGATTTGAAAGTACAGTTGTACTGTACAGATCAGTGTAACTCCTGGTATCAGAGAGTAGATGAATTATAAAATAAGTTTGGTAGCAAGTGGTCCCTGAAAAGTATTCATTTGATCACACCTTCTTTTACATTGTTCCTGCACTGCTTAGCAAAGCCAGTGGAGTTACTTTTTTTTTTTAACCATCTAGAGAATAGGAAGGACAGAAGTCTGCTGAACAGTTTCTGTTATGCAATGTGCCGAGGTGCAGACTAGCTGGTAGGTAAGCAGATCTTTTCCTCTTCATTATAAGAGAAGCATGTGTGTGGAGATGATGGATGTGGGAGGAACCTGTGAAATTCTTTAATATTTGGGAAAAGAAAATTGAAAAAGGAATTCTGATGCATCTCAGCTGTACCTCAGCATCTATTACTAAAAATATGTTCCAAGTAAACAGTAAGAGTCTTCAGTGGGAAGGCTGGTATTGTATTGTAGATGTTTGTTCAAAATAAATAAACAAAATGGTAGCAGTATTTCTATAGAAAGGAAATCATCTTTGAAAAGGATGATCAGAGCCACAACTCATTTGCTTTTTCTTTTTATATTTAGGGAAAGGAGGTCTGGAGTCTATGCAAAATCCCCATAAGCCTCTCTGAGAAGAGCTGATAAGTACTATGGAAAATTCTGGAGAGAGCTTAAATTTGCATTTCTTTTTCTTTTTTTCAGTCTCGCATTCTTGTCTTCATAAAGCGGAATGAAATAAGAACTACAACTCACGCATCGTGGTTTCCTTTCCCTTTTCTAATGTGAGTCAGTGAAAGCATCACATTTCTTTTTTCTGTGTAGGTCAATTTATTCATTATTTGCTAAAACTCTGATCAGTATGTATTCCTGACAAAATTTTACTTACATCTAAATATTAGTGAGAGAATACGAAAGCAATTAACGAGAATGTATGAGCCAGAAAGGCATGAAATAATGAATAAATAGGATTTTACCTATTTTTATCTAGAAACAAAATGAGATTTCTTTCTCTCAGTAGGGAGTGTAGAATATGCAGGATCTGGCCCTTTTTCAGGAAAGAAACTTGTTAAATCTTAATGTATCCAAGTATTTCTTCTTCTTTCTACTTTATATAATGCTTCTAAAGCGTTTGAAAGGCTTATTTTTGTATCAGTGAAATTACAAAGTAGATGGTAAAGCAATCAAAGGTTAAAGTGTGCTCTTGAGTATGCACATATTGGCCCTGCAGGGACAGGTGGAAGTTTCATATACAAATACAGTAACTGAATTTAGTTCACAGTATGTAAATGGACTGTTGAGAAGATTTTTATGTTGCACCCTGGTGCCCTTTAATGTATGCATGCTGTGATGCTCGTTTGTTGTGCCATAGTCCTGTTGTTTCTCTGAGGATTTTTCAGTGGCCTTCATCTGAAGATAAAGAAAAGCAGAATATGCAAAATAAATGTGATGGGAGGTTTTCAGAATGACTAAGAAATAAATTAAGTAATCAGAATTTCACCTGCTATATTAAGTAGATGCTATTAGTAAGCACTAGAGGGTAGGTTTTCAGCATATAAAGACTCAGAGTAGCACTAAGCTTTGATAATGATGTGAATTGCTTGTTTAATTCCCTACATGCCTTACTGAGAATTAGCTAGTAGCTGTATGGGACTTAAGATCAGCTAAAGCTGTCTGCAACTCAAAGTTTTCATTTCCCAAAGTTGCGAATACTTTTTCGTTCGGCTTATAAATCCATAGACACTGCTCTGTTATACATGCAAATTGACTCTAACTGGATCATTTTGCATCAGTCTGAGCTGAAGAGAAAAGCCTTGGACTAGCCATATGTTGTACTATCTTTGTAAAGGGAGCAACGGGATACTTTGTACCTTCTTGTGGCTGTCACTAGGTCCATAGCTTTTTCTCCGAAACTGTATTTAGTCATCCAAGGAAAACTCACTTTACAATTCCTGTTTCCTGAGATGAAGTGGTTATAGTCTAAAAACAGAAAAAAAAATAAAAAAAGATTTTAAACTGGGAATTGCAATTGCCCATGCAATTGCAAAGGGCCAAAAAAGCCTCAATAACTAGAAATTCATCGTTAAATTAGTTTCTTCAGCTTTCATGAAAATTAAACATTTAACTTTGTTTCCTTTATAATTTTCCTTACTCACTTTAATGAAGGAGAAGATTGAGATTTTTTTTTCTTTTTCAATATTTATGGTAAACATCAGTGTAAATAGCTTCAGCAGTCTTTGCTTGCTACTCCTTTTTACTGAAAGTGTTTCCTGTGGTTTCCTCTCATAAAACTGACCAAGTTTTTCTCATTCAGAAGTAGTCCTTGCAGATTTTCTGCGTAGGTTTTTCTACCACATGTTGTTTTCTTGACTTTCTAGTAGTTAAATTGAAAAATACTATTAGCAGGCAATTAGAAATTTTCTTTGTTTGTTTAAAAAATTGCTATGCGATTAACATTTTTTGTGAAAATGAGGAAATAGTTGCCACTCAGGCTTTAACAAGCTGGGAGTAAGGTTAGGGCTGTTTATTACTATAGCTGTCTCTGTATTATTTTTGGCTTTGTAGATCATAGTCAACATTTTTGTAGCTGATCTAAGACTTCTTAAAGATTTTAGGTACCTTTTATGTATGAAAAACTTGAATATAATATGTATGGGTTCCTAGAGAAACAAGACTTTTGCAGTCACGTGATATTAGTCTAATAATTTTTGACCACATTTGACAGTGTGAGAAAGGTCTCAAAGACAAATCCACAATAAAATAATTAGGTGGATAACATTCTTAGATGAGAGAGATGATTGTCTCACTCCAATTATCAGAGCAAGGGGGGATTCTTTGATATACCCGGAGTGAGATTAGGGCACAAATGCGGTCAAATGTTGTCTGACCAGTTTAATACAAATTCTAGTCAGTGAGGGTGACAGGGATGGGAAGGTAGGTGATAGTAAAAAGATAGGAAATAAAAGCAAGGGTTATGTATAAAAAAGCAGGGACAGTCACCACCATGGATCCTGTGCTGTTTTAGCAGTCTAGGAATATCTTCAGGCCTGTATGGCAGCAAGGGATCAAGAGTGCAGGCAAAGCAGCAGCAGGCATCAGGACGTCAGGCAGCAGGCAGGCAGCAAGCACCAGGCGCTAGGTGTCAGGCCATCAGGTAGCAGGAAGCAGGCAGCAGGCCTCAGGTAGCAGGCAGGCATCAGGCAGCTGACACCAGGCTCTAGGCACCAGGGAGGCAGCAGGAGGCAGGCAGGCATCAGGCCATCAGAAGCAGCAGGAGGCAGCAGGCATCTGGAGAAGCAGCATCGAGCCCAGGAGAAGCAAGAGCAAGCCTCAGGCAGCAGGACAGCAAGGCCTCAGGTCTGAGGCAGAAGGTAGGCGGCATCAGGCAGGAGGCCATCAGTTATCCTTCCTTTGTTAGAGGGGTCTTTTTATCCTCTTTTTCTGCCAGTGAGGCATTCCTGGGCACCTAGGTAAATGTATGGGCATGCTCTTGGTCGTTGCCCCCACAAAGGGCTGCTTATATTGGCTGTTTATCGGCTGTTGTTTGTTTGGAAATAGGACTTCAGTATGACTTGCTTATGAAGATGTTTTCCTTGCTGGTTCATAGAGATGATGTTTCTCTAAGTTGGAAAATAGTTCTTTTGCCTCACTTAATTTTTTTTTCTTAAATCAAAATATTATCATGATTTGCCAGCTTTCTTAGACTTCAGGGAGTAGACAGGCAAGCAGCTGAAATAGTTGTGTGCGCAGGGAGAGAAAAAGTATCTGAGCAGGAGAAAAGAGGACAGTGGAAGGTTTTTTGCATAAGGATATAGATGTATAATTGCAGATCTCGTACATGATGAGGGCTGATCCGAAAGTAATGCATCCCATTTTTATTATCTTGGCCCATGACATCAGAGGTGGATGCTGGTGGTATGCCAGTAGAGGTTGAACCTTCCCACCAATATTCCATTCAATTTTGTTGCTGTGCAACAGATGGCAGCAAAGGGACAGTCTGACCATATGGCATCTGACCTGGAAGTGTGGATGAAGCAAAGGTGTGGAACTGATTGCCTCCATGCAGGAAAAATGGCACCCATTGACATTCATCAACACTTGTTGAACATTTATGGAGACCAAACAGTGGATGTGAGCACAATGAGGCAGTGGGTGGTGCATTTCAGCAGTGGTGACCTTGACTCTGCTGGTGCAGATTTCTATGAGTATTGCATACCGGCTCTTGTTCATTGTTGGTGAAAATGCCTACATGGTGACTATGTTGGAAAATAGTGTTTTGTAGCTGAGACTGTGCTCTATCAAATAGTGTTATTGTTCTCCTTGCATCTGTAGTAGTTTCCATGTAAATAAAATAGGAGGCATTACTTTCAGAGCAACCTACGTAGTAGGTATTTTTTCTCGAATGTTTGGCATTTGAGAAACCTAGCATTTACTACTTGGTAGATTTTGTTTTTTTTTTTATCTGAAAATGTGGCGTACTTCACTATCTGGTTTTGTTTGTTTGCTTTATTTTTTCAGTGTATTCTCAGTTGAGTCTCCAGGGACTCAAATGTGTTTGTAGACGTCAGAAAAAAGCCAGTCTCTCAGCTGAGGGTTAGGGGAGGTGAAAAAAGGAGGGATATTTTTCTCTGGAGTTTCAGAGCCAGTGCTCTCCAGGATGATGGCCTGCAAGTTCCTTTAATGTTAGTTGGAGGAGTTCAGTAAAATGCACTTGAGGATTAACTGAGTCCTGTGTTAATGATAATAATTTGGCTGCTGAATGTTAACAAATGAAGTATATGGTGATCAATACTGGAAGGAGAAGAATGCTAATTTGTTCAAGAAATGTGAATAAGACTGAATTTTTTAGAGGATGCCTGTCAGATTTCTTCCCTCTGCCAGGAAGTCAGCTTGCACAACTATAGCTATCTTTATTTGGTAAGATTCTGTTAGTTCTTGGTTTAAAAAAAAATGAAGTATAAAAAAGAACATAAATGATTGATGATAGGAAGAGTTATATGGTTATAAAATATGTGACTGAGAGTTTACTTAAATGGGAATCTGAATCAAATCATCACATTAACTAACATTGGTTTATCATTGCAGAACTTGCAGATCTTTGTACTTTGACATCAGCCATCCCTTAAGTAAATAAACTTTTGCAAAAGGTTTCTTACACAAGATTCGCTCTAACTTTTTCAAGAAAATGGGCTGGGCTTGTAGCAGTAGACTATCAATGTAACAGATAAATTCACTAAAACTAAGATAGTTGCTTGGCTCATGATTAATGTTGCTGAAGCAATTTTTCTTTATGTAAATTACTATTTAATTGGTTTCTTGATATCTAGCCAAAATAAAAATAATAATTGTGTACAGACTGATCAAGACATTTATGATCATTTATGTCAAAATAATAATAATAAAATCCAGACTCTTTGAACCTCATTAAACAAAGACTATAATGAATTAGATATTTTTATAATTAAATAATTTTACTGGAAATTTCTTTGATAAAAAGTAGGCTTTCACTGTTCTTTTAAGTTCTCATTTTCCAATAACAAAAGCAGAGGGGAAGTTGAGAAGACAATTTCAACTATTGAAATAAATGTTTGCATGAGGTGTTTTTTTCTACGTTGATGTAGCTGTCTGTATTAAAGTCCCAGGGGGATGAAAGCTGAGTGAGAAAAGAAAATGTCATTTGGGAAGCATCATTTGCATTTTCAAGATAATGCCTAATAAGCATTTTGCGTTAATGAGCACGCTTTAGACATTCCATAGGAGTTTGAGAGTTATTAATAGTGGTGTCATTCCCAGAATACTCATAAATATTTAGATCCCTGTGGTGAGTTTAATCAGTAAAAATATACATTCTCCACAGTTTATTTGCTGCCCCCAGAACATATTTTTCAGTTATCAGACAAACTCTTTCTTCTTCAATGCTGTTAATCAGCTCAGAAGAGGTAACTTTTAATAATTTAATTAAGATTTTATTATGGAATATGGGATTAATTTAATTCATAACTTAAGCTAGTTAAATAACCTTACAGACCTGATTAAATGAATTACATTGAATATCTACTGTTCAAATAAATAACGCAAGCCTCTGCATAAATGATATTTAATCCTTATAATTAATGTTCTTTTAGGATTCCCTCTGAAATATTTAATATTTCTTTTGTTTTGTGTTTAAAGAAAGACCAGTTCACATGACATTTGCTTCAATATTCTGTAGTGGAGCACCTTCTAGAAAAAATGCTGATAGACATTGACTGTTAAGTGTGAATGTTCTTGGTGCACTGACTATTGCTTTGCTTGTGAAAGATTTATAAAGCAAACAAATCTACCACAGCGGAAACAGAAGCTATCCAATTCTGATATTCAAGTCCAAATAGACTAATCCTAAAGTAGTTTTAGAAAATTTCAGATATCTTTTTGAAAATTATACATTATAAACATAGCTAACAAAAGAAATAGCAAAAATTCCACTCCCTACATTGAGTTACAAAGTTCACAAATACTATGTCAAATATACCTTTATAATTTCATTAATTCAGGTTCTGATACTCAAGAATAATTTGATGCCAGCGCTGGGTTCTGAAAAATGCTGGATTTGATTCTTAAGGAACTGATTTAGCAAAATATTTGAACGTGTTTATAATTTTGACCACAGTAATATCTGTAAACTTCAGTTGTGCATACCTTATCCACCTTGTAAATTTAAGAGTGGCATTCACGCATGAATAGTACCTTCTAGAATATGAGGCATATATGACCATTTTCTTAACAATAAAAAGTAGAATTATTTTGAGATAAATTAGAACATTCATTGCCTACATTTGTTTTTGATAAATGATCAAATTCATTCAAACAAGCAACAAGCCCTAGGGATTAAACCAGAAATTTCCAATCCAATTTATGTCAATATATAGCACTGGTGAGTCACAGAGCACTGGATACTTCTCTGTTTAGTTTTGCCATTTTAAATAATGCTATCTACATTTGAGAAGCCCCCATCTTTAATATCTGATGTCACTGTTTCATAGGTGAGAATGGGATGATAGAACACCTGTTCCCATAGTTGCTATTTTATAACCTTCCAAACACCTTGTCTACTCTTTTTCAGTTCTGTAATGCTAATGGCTTTTTCAGCTGATTTGTTTGCAGTAGCTTCTTTTTATGGAAAGAAAAATGGTATTCGGAAGTCATCTGTGGAGTGCTGGTAGTAGGAACTGGGTGAGCAGGTGGGGTCACTTAACGTGAGGTAATGTAAAGAGAAATGGGAGGAATGGTGAAGCATGTCAGTTGCTAATCAAAGGAGGCAGTTTCTATCATCATAAATATATAACTTCTTGGTCCTTTACTAGTGTTATAAACTCTGCAGCTGTGTAATGTTCTTTTCTGGGATATGTTTCATAGTCTGTTGCTGTAGCTGTTTAGTATTCCAGATTTTCTTTGAAGCAAGCATGTATTGACCTTGAACTGATAAAGATATTCTTATTAGTACTAAGAGTGTGTTCCTTGCTCTGTTTCTGCATAGTGATTGTGTGAAATGTGAAAACCCTTGGGATGTTGAGTGGACAAGGCTGTATACGTTTGCAGTTTACCTTTCTCATCATGAAGTTGATCAGTGAGCTGTGACGGAGATAGAAAAAGGACAGGAGCATGAGAGAGAGAAAATCCACTTACACAGATTAATGTCAATACACATTGATTTAACAAAACAATAAGAGTTTTTAAGAGAGAATATACATCAAAACAATAGATTTTCCATTTTATTACTATATGAAGAGAAAAAGAACTTATAAAAAATAGTTATAGAAATTAAATTAGATATCTAAGAGAGAAAATTATATATAACAAGAAAAAATACTGCTTTGTTTTTGAAAGAAGCAGAAATAAATGTATGGAAATTGCTTCTATTTTCCATCTCTACTAGCTTTCACATAAAATTCCATTAAATAAAGATAAAAACTACATATATGTTTTGTGCAAGTGTGACTTCCAAAAATGAAGAAATTATTGGAAGAACCTGAAGTTAGATATTGCTTTTTTCTTTTTCCTTTTCCCTCAAGGGAACTGGGAATTATTCAATCTGAATGTCTACAACTGTGGTGGGTGAAATATTAATTACACCTATCCATTCTTATTTAGAAAACTAGTTTGAGAATTCTAGGCTGTATTGCCTTTTTTGGTTACTGTGTTTTGGGAAGTGTCTTTCTTGCTCCTCTGTTGAGCCTTGATTTGTTGCAGCAGCATGCGGGAAGGCCTTTTCCACCTTGCCTTTCCACTTCTGTTTCACTTAATCAGTTAGCTATTGAAAGCATGAATGCGCAGAGAATCTTTAATAAAGCAGTCTGCACAATTAGTCTGCCTATTTTCTGATACTGACTCAGTTGTCCTCTTGCACATCTTTGGCAGTGCTGCCTGTTTGCCAGTTCTTACTTTTTGTCTGGAAGGTGCTGATGGCCGAACGATCTGTAGGTGGGTAGAAGCAGGATTTTCACAGCTATGTGTTCCCACAAGTCTTGTGGAAGACAGTCTGCAAATCCTTCTTGCAGCCTAAGTCTTGTAAGATTTGTTGTGCTGAAAAATGCTTATTCTGGGTGGAGAAACAAAACCATGGAAGAGACGATGTTGCAAGAGATGATCTAATAAGTCTTAAGTAACACTAACAAATCTGCAGAATTAGTTCAATTATATTTAAAATGCCCAGTTCAGAAATTCACTAGTGTAATGCAAGGACTGTCTTTAGGATGTTTTGGACTGGGGTTTGAATGTATGAAGTACGTTGATATTAAAGGTTTCAGGTTCAAAAATAGCAAGGGTTCTATGAAAATACATGCCTGCAAAAGATGTAGACAGCTTTTAACATGTCAACAAAGATCCCAGATTTTATCACAAACAGATTTGTTTTCTCTGTAGATTTAAATTTACCTTATTTATGCATGCTATACATAAGCAAGAGTTGAAAATGCATTATTAAAGCTGGACTCTGTCCACGTTTTCCCATTTTAATGCTATTTCCGGAAGTTGCAAATGTAATGCATTACTGGCCAGATGATGCAATGGATGGATTAATTTGCCAAAGATAATGTTTTCTGGTATTTTTATAAATGAGTTAACTTGTTTTAGAGTATTATAACCCCAAAAGAGCTTATACAATGTTTAATCAGTTTCTTGAGGTGCTAGATAGAAAGCATGAGTTTTCTCATGTTAAGCAAGTGGTACAACAAAATTTCAGTGTTGGTAAAATCTAATGTACATGGAAACAGACCTAGTGACATAAGCTTTTATTTATTGATGATATTAATTATAAAATAGAGAAGCTAAAGTTAGCATTACCTGTGTGTCAACTGCTTTGCCATTTTGATACCGTATATAATTGAAGTGTCAGTGTCACTTCATGCCTTAAAAAGAGTCTGTCTTCAATCTAGTTCGTGACAGTCAAAAAGGCAATTCAAATGGACTCAGCTTCTTTATATCTTTATGTTTTGTTATATTTTAATTATTTTACTTTTCCTTTCCCTGAAATTACTTCTATCTGCTTAAGCAATTTTAGTATAAAGGAAACAACAGAAATAGGCCAATACATATTTAATTCTGACCTATAGCCTCCTTCACGGATTTTAAATCTCTTATGCTTTCAAATTAATGGTAATTTATCTGAGTAAAGAATCGTATTAAATGTGCCAGCAATGCAGTTACGACTAATCAAAGGAAAGTATTAATTTTACAAAATTGTGTTCCTGATTGTTAACCTTTATTTATACGAACGTGTTTGTACACAAACACTTGCATAGGCCTCTGCTTACGTAAGGTTGCACCCTGAAATCAGCAGGGTGGCCAGCGCCTGTTACTCCCTCTTTTTAACTCACCCATTTTTTTTCCTTTAAAGTGGAACATTTCTGTTAAATGAACTAGACTCCACAAATAATTTGTTCTGAAATAGATCTGAGGATAATTTTGATGGATGGGAAGCTTTGATGATAAACCAAATTTTGAGACAATTTAATTAAAACAGAATAGCAAATGTACAATAATAAGAAAAAAAAAAACACCCAAAACCAAAAAGAAGTGACTTGATTGTTTAAAATGATCACATCTACAGATGTCCCTTCTTAGAATATCTGTTCACATTTAGAACACACTAGATAGTTTCACCAATTCTTTTTCCTAAGGTTGTGGCATTGGCTGAACAATAAAGACCATTGTATTTCCTTTCATTTTCTATATAGTCTCTTATTTTATAGTGCCTTGAACTGAGGTCTGAATTCTCTGAGGCAAAGGCTATCTTTTTGTTCTTGTGAAGTCTATGATTAGAGTTCTTGATGATTAAATATTACCAACAAAGCATTGAAATGTTGTCCAGCTTTGTGATTGAACCAAACTCATTCATTTTAAGATTTATGTTACAGACTAATAGCATTTTGCTCTCACCCAATCAGCCAGTCAAGAACTGCTCCAAGTTTGTTATTCTTTAGTACAGAGAACTATTTTTGCTGAAGATTTTTCTTCAGCAGATGGGCAGTCTACTGATGGCTGCAAAATTCGTTCTGAAACCTGAGACATGTAGAAGTTTTGTTAAAACGAAGGTCTAAGTATTATGATGGCTTTGCATCAATTGAGAGTTTTACTCCAATCTGAAACTGGTAAAGGTACTCTAACCAGAAGCATAGCACTGTCATTACAGAATTGTAAATGTGAAATAGTCATAACATTTTGTTATTTTGAGTAGTGTTAAGCACATTTTTCAATTGGTATTTGATTAATTTTCTAGTACAATATAATAGCTTAGTACGATTTCCTATCTATTGTTTTATGTATCTGATTCTTCTAAATGCTTACTATGGTGTAAATAAGTATTTCATTCATTAAAAGAACTATGGAGATAAATATCTAACAGCAGTACAAATTATTTAATTTGATCTAGAATGCTATTTTGCTCTGATTAAATGCTGCAACATAACTGATGAGCTTAATTTAAAATAAGGAGTTAAAAGTTACTATTTCTGTGAAAAAGACCAAGTACTTGCAATGGACAAGCTACTCTTTTTTTCTTACTGATAATCTAACGTTATGGTGGCTTTTCAGTGTATTATTATCAGATGAATTTGTCAACCTTCCTTGGGATATCACTTGGTTCAAAATATGTTCTTGACATGCTATTCTAAATAGTAAGTTATTTTTTACTTTATTGATTCTTCTTGATTCGTCTATCAGATGATGACAGAATTTTCTGTATGTAGTTTACCAACAATGAAGAAGTTGATGCTATTCTTTCCATAGGCGAGAAATGCAAAATCTATTTCATTTTTGTTTACCTACAGATATATGACCATTCAATTTTGAGCTTTAAAAATAATGTTTTCTGAAAATAAACAATAATACCAGGTAAAAGATGTCAGGCAAGAAGATGAATTCAAGTGCTTCAATAAGTTTCTTATCAGCCCTGCATAAACTCCCTCCTTAGAACCAAACCCAGAGCCAGAGAGGCCAGGTCACCCATGCGCTTGTGTGTTGGAAGAAATGGAGGAGCAGAGACCACTGTAGGGTGGCACATCTTTGCTGCAAGAATAACTCAGTGTATTCTTTAGTTTGGTCCTGTATAGTCCTAGTTGGTAAGAGTACGTTGGTATGAAATCCATGTGTTTATTACAGAGGACTTTCCAGCTCTTTTTTTTTTATTTTTATTTTTTCCCCTTTTCTCCAACTTTATTGATCTTTACAACATGATGTATAGGTCATCTGATGATTTGAGCTAGTGAGGGTATCGAGCGATATATTTGTGTAAACATATGAAAGCTCTCTATATTTCCTTGCTGTTTATCAATGAAATATGTATTTATATTCAAGAAATTATGCATTGCTGTTGCCCAGAGTTGGAAAATTGATTCATATGGAAATCGCTGATAGAAATGTGGATGAATGCTTTGAAAGCATCCACATTCTCCCCAGCATTGTCAAGAATTTGGCTGGCATTTTGGTGCCAGAGAAATAAAACGTTCTTTATTGATGTGCTATTTTCAGTTCAGAGTTGAAATATGAGATTCTTTTCTGCAAGTGACAAAATTTCACTTTGTGTTCTATAGAACTATCATTCTTAATCCTCCTTAAAACTAATCCAATCCATGTATAAGATTTTTACATCTTTACAGCCCCTAGTAAGCATTGCAAATACTTTCTTGTAACTAAGTCTTTCATTTTTGTACACAGATTTATTTTGACCGTTTTAGAACATCTTGCATTCTTTATTCACCAGTTACTGAGCATTACTGAGGGTAATGTATAGTATAAAGTGAACTCTTGGAGTAAATAAGAAAATTTTGAATTAGCTGTAAATTACTCAAAAATTTGACATTTGTTATTATATTTAAGCAGTGTTTAAGCACATCAAGTAGATTAAGGCCAGAATACTGGAGCAGATTGGGGGTGCTCAGCTCTGGTGACTAATAACTTAGCTTTACAATTGGTCTGTCACTTATTATCCTGATATTAACTGGAAGAGAGGAGATAAGATTTTGTCATATTAACTATGTCAGTTCTACTTTTCTTTCAGCATGGATGATAAAAGTAGAAGGGAAATACGCAGTCTCTTAATATTTTAGTGTTTAGAATATACAGAAAATTTATGCTATCAATACTAGAGAACTGGTTTTTGAGGAGAATAGGTTGAAAAGAAGTTGTGAAATTTATGAGGCAAACAGCTGAAAAGTTCTGAGAGAGAAGTTTGTTCTGTTTCTTTGATGAAAGAGAATGTGTGTTTGATTTCTCTTAACCTTTTGA
The DNA here is from genome assembly GCA_013396635.1 of Penelope pileata. Taxonomy (NCBI): domain Eukaryota; kingdom Metazoa; phylum Chordata; class Aves; order Galliformes; family Cracidae; genus Penelope; species Penelope pileata. The sequence goes on from WBMW01002606.1 coordinate 59,009, forward strand.
CATCATGAAGACAGGGAATGAAGTTGGTCTTCTTTCAATTCTGGTTGAATAGAATTGATTTATGCTAGAAGTTATTGAAGAAAACTTCTAACTACTGGGCCTGGTAGTATCTGAAATCTTTCTTATCAGCATACAGAGGATGATCACAAACTCCGCTTATACTTTCCCAAGGTAGGGAAAGTGTAAGCACTAAGGGCTTGTTGGAAATGTGAATCAGTGCTGAAGCTGGACAGTATCTGGACAGTCAGTCCCCAGATTAATAGTGTGGAAACAACAGAAAGGAGTTGCCACTGTTGGTAACATATTTTATTTCTGATTTTGTTTTTAAAATCTAGATTGGGATTTTTTTCAAAGAGATTTAAAAAAACTCACACAAACAACAAAGGAAGCTGAGAGAGCTCAGGTCCTATTTAAGGTCATTCATTTTCTGCACATAATTTCCATGCAGAGATTGTAGTGAGGAATTAATAGACATCGTGCTTCAGTACTTCAACACTGTGTATCTTAAAAGTTTCAGGATTTTAGTGAATTTGACTTTAGATCAGTTCTGCAAGGTATTAATTCAATTTCTCAGAGAGATAAATTCTGGTAAACAGAAGTGACTTGTCAATGACTTTAAGAACGTTTTGGATGGGGCAGTGATAGATTGTGGATCTCCTTGTTCTCATCATTAATATCTCATTTGAGTATGCACCCATAAAATTAGAAAAAAAAAAAGTAAAATAAAATCCTGGAAATGCATCTGATGTATTTAACCATAGCTTTTGTGCATCTACAGAAGGATCCTTTATGTGTATTCTGTAATAGCAAGAAGCTCCAAATAGTGTCAAAAGTTTTGAGTTTTATATTACATTGCACCTTGATATTGGTAACTATTTTACAAATTTTAGGGAATTGCTCCTCTTTTATGTGCTGTGGGCCCCTGCATTGTGCAAATGTACAAATAAGGAAACAGTGCTGATGATATGCTAAAATTCTCAAAAGATAAGTAGAGCAAAGCTAAGGAAAACCCTTCTAACTGTGTTTGAACCATAATGACAGAACTTTGCTTCCTTTCTGAAGATGAGAAGAAAAAAGTCTGAGTTGTTTTGAGACTTGGTAGATATGTTGAAAGTAATGAATGAGGAAATCCCTAGCTGGCAAGCTAAGCCTAATCATTAGTCTGGAGATATTGCACAGACACAGTTGATGAGTCTGTTGTGCTGTGCTGTCTGGAAGAAGTTGAAGTACAAAATGGCAGTCATTTGTATCCCCTGTGAGAATGCATCCCCTTCTGCAGCCCTCAAATGATGGATCATTTTTTAATTAATTTTTCTTACTGCTCTGTTTGTTCTTTTCGCTTAAAATTTTTCTATTAACTTAAATGAACTTTTCCAGCCCTGCAAACACATTCGTAAATCAGCAAAAGGCATGCTGGTTCAGAGAACAGGCTTTCTTGAACTTGCGTATGGACAGATTAATATTTCTGACACAGATTATTACTAAGGATGCTCTCTATAAAATGTGAATATCTGAAGTCTGCACTAGGAGGAAAAAAAATTGAAACTGGTGGTTTTTCAGACACTATCAGAAGAAAATCTGTAGATGTTTGTGCAACTGACTCCCTGATTAGTGTTAGTGGTGGTCTTGTGTCCAGGCTTCAACAATTCTGTACATCAAAGTGTAGTACTATGGGGAGTGAAAGAAGGACATCAAAACATGAGGAAATCAGAGCCTATTCACTTATTTAGTCTGGTGCATAAAGACGAGGAATAGTTTTTCCACTTGTAAAAACCCATGGGCATCTCAAACAAACTGTGTATATAAATAAAAGCAGCAGATCAGAACTAACTTTGTTAATGTCACCAAGGTACTCCTTAAATGAAGACCTTTTACTCGCTAACAGTTGCAGTGAGGATTGGAATAATCACCGTTCTGGGAGAGTTCTTTGTAAGTACCCAACAATTCAGCATCCTTTTTACTAAGCCTAGATTCACAGTGCATGAATTGGGCAAACCAACCTTAACTCAGGCTGTAAGATTTCTGGAGCACTGCTGTGACGTGTGGTTTCTGACACAATGGGATTTGGGGATGATTGTAGTCCAGGCACAATCACAAATAGAAATGTTTCTAAAAGCTGTATATTTTCCTAAGTTGATTACTGCCACTGGAACTTTATGTTGATGAGGCAAAGGCCTGGGTAAATATTGATTTCCAACAGGAAATGTGAACTGCTTTACTGTAACTTTTACTAGTCTTTTGTGTTTTCCCAAGACAGATTGCTAAGAGCTGTTCAAATTATCGCTTTGTTACATGCATGAGGAATATTTCTCCAGCAAACCAAACAGCATGACACACTATTCCTCTGGCAAACTTATGAGTGTGTGGTTTGCTGGAGCCATTTTGATATGAATCTAGTTTTCAGTTTGCAAGAGTTTATGTCCTTGGGCTGACGTTTATTTCTGAATGGATCACACTCCAGAAAAAGGAAACTAAGGACAATTTAAGTAGCCATTTAAAAAATCTGGACAACAATAAAAAAAGAATGAGTCACAGTGTTTTTTCTTGTTCATTTGTTTTAGTTCTTTCTTTCTTTCTTTCTCTTCCTTTCTTCTTCCTTTCTTCTTCCTTTCTTCTTCCTTTCTTCTTCCTTTCTTCTTCCTTTCTTCTTCCTTTCTTCTTCCTTTCTTCTTCCTTTCTTCCTTTCTTCCTTTCTTCCTTTCTTCCTTTCTTCCTTTCTTCCTTTCTTCCTTTCTTCCTTTCTTCCTTCAGAAACTTGAAAATATTTCTATAATTTTTTTTTTTTGAGTGGTCTCCTTGTTTGGTGATAAAATTACAGTGTTACAGACAAAATAAATAACAAAATGTTAATCCAGGTCTTAGGAGTGTTAAAATCTGTTCTTTATTAGCTATTTGCTCTTATGAGGCCAGCAAGATTTGACTTGCCATATCATTTCATTTACTCCATAGGTTGTGTATTTCATAAAAAGCTGTGCAGCTGTGTATGACACATGAAAGGATAATAATATGCACAGAACAAATGTGTGCGTTTCCCTAACAAAGCATCAGGGAGCGTATATTCACAATGTGTGTTACAGAAGCTTACATTTCCCATTAATTATTTTGTAACTGAGTTTCTTTCAACATCAGACATAAAAGTGAAGGGCTTTTTGTTTTTGCATTAATTGCTGTCTTTGTGATGAAGCACATCTTGCTCCCGTGGCTGATAAAATAATCAGCATTAGGGTATGTATATGAATATTCCCTTAGGGTTCACTTCAAAGACTATAAATGAGGCAGATTTTTGTATGCATGAAGAATTGGTTTAGTACTCTATGGCATGTTGTTTGATAAACACTTCTGAGGCATACCTTATAGTGTGCAACATACAAAACAAACAGTATGTCCTTTTAAATTAGAATTATTTTTTTAATTAATAAAAAGTCATCAGCACATCACAATAGAAGATCATTACAACCTAGAAATTTTAGAGCTTCTGTGGGTTGGTATATTCTGATTATTTCTGGAGTGCAAAGATGTAATTTAAAATTTCTTTTAAGCTCATAGAGGTGTAGACTATAGATCACGTCTATACCTCTGCTTCACTGAGGATTGACAGCAGAATGGAGTCAAGCCTGGCAACCTCAGACAAAGCTCCCTGTGATGCATAGTCTCAGAAATAGTTGTCTGACAGCATTGGTTTTAAAATGAGCATTCGTGCTTATATCTGTATTTATGATTGTGATAATCAGCTTGAACTTTGTACACAGAACAATATTAATAAAAAAAAATTTGGATATTCAATACATGACGAGATGTGACTTAGACTTGCATCAGAACTTCTACAGCTGCTCTTAAACATATTTTACAAAGTAAGTGTTGATAGGTGTTGCTAGTGCAATATCATGTAGCAATTGCAGTTAACACTGAAACAAATATCACATTGGATTATGTTAATCAAAATACAGATTAACTATCAGCCATACTTTGCCCTTATAACATTTGCAGAACTCTTGGAAAAATCATTAGGGAATTTGTAGGAAAAAAACCAAAACAACTGAGATTAACACTTTGCCTTTTGAAATCCAATTTTATTACAGAACTAATACAGAGTGCATGAAATGGGAAGAAGTGTGAAAGGTCAGTAAGAAGAGCTACCTTCTTGCAACATGGGCTTTTTATCAGCTAAATAGTGACATGAATTTACTGTGTTTGAAATGCACTTTTTAAAATACATAATCCTCTTTAAGAGAAAAAACAGTGCCAACTGATCAGGCTATTCCTGAGCACACCTAAGGGACCTATAATTACACAAGATTAATAGGACTTTTATTTGTAGCTACAACTTCACACATACAAATTCTTTGCTCACTACAGCAAAAGGATTTTTGATTATAGGATTGATACCTGCTGACTATTTGTGTAATTTAATCTGGTTATCACTTTATTTGGTATGTGTTGATTGTTGATTTCAGGCTTATTTTATAATCTCAAGTAAATTGTTCATTGTGTTTCTTAGATTATTCACTGGAATGAAGATCCAGCAGTATATTTTTGTTTCTGTACTATGTAGAGTGTTGGTTAAATGTATTAGTGTCCGCTAAATGTATTTTATCACGGGCTGTCTCTAGTATCAGTTTTTGCTCTTCTGTCTTCTTCATAGGAACACTTTAATTTAACAGATCATGGTGTAGTGTTTATAACTGATGTATTTTCTCAATCAAATTGATGCCTCCTTTTATGAAGATGCAACTAAAGTAACTTACTTGCTATATACTTATTGACATTGTGTGAAAATTTTTGAGATTATGTTCTTGTTTCATTAAGCTTCTGTCATTTTCTTTGTTCCTGCCATGTATTGTATTGTCAGTAAGGATGAGTTTGATCCATACCACTTCTGCTAGTATTATATGTACCATTTTCTGAAGCACTTTCAGTACCAAAGGGAATCTACCCTCAAAGAGGTGATTTTTCAAATAATGCTAAAATAGTTTGGTGTTTTGCCAGTAGTCATGAATTTGTGACTACACCATGTTCAGTGGTGACAGAAAGCCCAAAGATGATAGAACTTGGAGCTTATAGATTTCCAAGTACCAGCGTTGTTTCTTTGTTTGAAGTACATGAAGTGCCTGGGTATTTTTCTTTACAGTCTAATTGCTGAGCTAATTCATTCTGATAATCCTTCCATCTTTTTAGTGCAGCTGAACTATGCCATACTGTAGAGATCTTTATTTGCCTTTTACCTTCTTGTTAATCTTGAAAGCATGATCCCAGTACATCTCCGTCTAATGGTATTTGCACTCTATATAATATCCCAGAAGACGTTTTGCATATGAACATGTCAAAACTTTCTACACTTGTCTCTCCCTCCTTAATTTTCTCTACTGTGACATATCCTGTGATAAACTCTACTGATATTAGGACTTCTTATCAATTTAGCAGGATGTTCATTCTTGAATTTTTTGAAGTATTTTACTACTTAGAAAAAGATAAATATGTATTTGACATTTTAATGTCAAATGTTTTGTGCCAGAATTTTATACCAAGTTCTCCTCCTCCTGTTAAGAGTAAAGGAGGAAGACACCCGGTTCAACCTGTAACAGCTTTTATCATTGCTTGTTTTCACAGCAGTCTGATCCATGGTTACATTGCTGCATATCAGCACTGGCCTTGAACATAGACAAATTCTTAACAAACGCCTGACAATGAGGGTCCATTGTGCCTCATTTCCAGATTCTTGATAAAGCTATTACTCAGAATAAGTCCCAAGATGGGCCTCTGAGAAACTCAGCTTTGTAGGTACAGTGAGAGCCACTAATCTCTGTTTATTGATTGAAAATGGGATTCCTTTGTGAATTATTTCTTATTTAGCAGAGAGAAAACTTTGAAGTCTGGACAAAAAAAAAATTCCTTTACATTTGAAGAAATTCTTGTGGCAAAATGAAGTCTCTAAGAGAGGGCTTTTCACCTTCTGTTCACCTGGAATTACTTTCTTTCTTCTTTTTACTTTGTGGCAATCTTTTCAATAAATGCTCAGAGATTAGATTGTTAAGATTTCTGCCCAGCATTCTATGTGTATTTTATCACAAAAAAAAAGTTCCTTTAAATTAAAAAGCAGTTTAAGGCAGAATTACGGCTCTTTAAATATTTTGGGCTCATTTGAAATGACTGAAGCTATTTTGTGCAATTCCTAGCTCGTGTAGTACATGCAATATGAAAGTTTGTTATCTTGGTAGTATGTAATGAAGGCCTATGGAAAGTGATTTAGCACAAAAGGTGTTTTTTTCCTCTTTCCTGATAAAGGATTGGCATAATGATTTATAAAAGTTTTGTATTTCTACTTGTATTCAAAATTTCATTCTAAAATTAGTATATTTATTATCTCTTTACTACACTCAACTCAGGAATTCTTTACCGAGTGATGGAGTAGAGTTTGTCTGAAGGAACAGTAATATATGACACGAACTGCTAGTAATCTTTATTTATTTGTGAGAAAAGGGACTGGTGAACACAGCTACAAAGACTGTTTTTCTGCCATTACTGAATGGAATGGATCCAGTGCACTTGGGATTTGTTCTAAATCATTGGTGAATTATTTTTGTTCCCTTGACCAGTGTATGTTGTCTTGCAGCTTCTATGTTCCTGTCTGAACAGCAGGGCTGATTACATTAGGACAGTGGAGGGACAGAAAATGGTTATGTTCTTAAAATAGTTTTGTTCTGAAATGTGAATTCCTCTAGTTCTCCTCAAGGCTATCTTCATAATGTTTCTAGTAAATTGAAGCCTGGTAATGGAAGAGAGTTATCTCTTACTTTTGGCACTTGAGGGTTCTGTACAACCTATACTTTGTTTTGCCATAGTCAACTCACTTGTTTTTCTTCTTTGTCTCTCATTCTCTATTTTCTGCTAAAAAAACAACAGAGCAACATCTTTGGGACAGATCTTTCAGCATCTCACATCCAATTTGTTCCAGTAAGAAAGGAGTCCACCTGGCTATGGTTATTGAATGTTTTTTTTAAAAAAAATATATGTAATCAATAGAAAAATGATAATATTCCTTATGGTGTAGAAGAAGAGCAGAGCATCTCTTGGAGAACATTGATACAGAAATTATTCCAGTTTTCTCTGTAAGGACAATACAGCGGTCCAATATAGTACTTCTGTCCTCAGGGCAAAGTTCTTCGTAAAAAGATTTCTCAAACACTAACATACATCATTTATTCTGCAGTTCAGGTATTGCTATTAATTTTACTTGCTGGCAATCTTTTTTGTAGTGATTACTATTGCCATAGCAGACTTGTGTATATCACTTTTATCTATTCTTGATACTGAAGCTTTGATCATGAGTGCTCATAACATACATACAAAATCTGCTATGAGCTTCCACCCCCTTGGAGCTCTCTTGTCGTTCTTGGTACTTGCAGATACTCAAGTTTCTTGTATATTCTCTTTCATTCTATCACTTTCTCTCCGAAAACTAATTTTCTCTCATGCTTCTTGTGCTCATTCCTCCCTTTAATTTTACTTTTTTTGGCTCTATTTTCCTGTAGAAGCCTACTCTTTTGCTCATTTCACACTCAAAGAAGCAAGCAATAGCCTCTGAAAACAGCATTTTGCTTTATCCCAGTTAACTCTAGCTACACCTCCAGCATCCCACATTTTCCCTTTAATAGTTAAGCTTGTTGAATTGATGTATCTGTTCTGAAGCACCTTTTCTCAGTTTTGATCCTTGTCCCTTTCTGTTCAGTGATTTCATTTCTTGAGTTTAACACTTGCTAAAATCTCCATTAGCTTCCTAGCCAAATCTGGTCCTCCTTGATATATCAGTCACTTTCAGTGCAACTATTTTCTTTTTTTTCAAAATACGTTTTTCTCCTGTTCTGTTACACCTGCAGTTTTGATCCTTTGGAAAACAATAAAATTATTTTTCACACCCCTTCCAGCTTTTTGTGGTGCTGTCATTAGTGCACCTATGTTCTTCCTCTTTTCTTTGTGAGGGTAATTTTTTATACGAACACAAATTAAAGGAAAGCTGTATTACTCCTCTCCAAACCATTATTCTGTCCCTGACATGCCCACCTGGTGGTCTCTTGAGCTTAGTATTTCATAGGGGGATTTTACTTTCTTCATAAAACTTATTTACTGTTTCTGACACTAATTTTGTGGGCATCAGCAACACTTTTGTGAATCTGACTTCCTTTTTGATTCAGACCTATCTCAGAAGCTTTAGGTTTTCCAGACTGTGGTTGAGTGTTGCAGTTAATTTTCGTGTAACATGTACAATTAGTGTAATGCTTATTCATGTTTCTCCCGTGTTTCAGAAAGACATATTTAACAATCTTAAAAGCAAAATCTGTTGTAGTCCTTCAAATCATACCATTGACAAATCGGGTGGCTAATCTATGAATGTGGGTGAATTTTTTCATAACTTGCTTATGATTCCCTGTATGTTGTCTTTATTTGAACTGTAACATTTTTGCACATGGACGATGACTTTTTGTGCTGGGGTTCATGTAATGCCTAAAAATGTGATGTCATAGTTCATATTTGAGGTCTATAATTGCTAGGAGTTTCCTGGCATAGCAGCTACAAGGCCACCTTGGTAAGATGTGTACTAACACTAAGGACACTGTGCTAGCTGTACAGCATAGACCATTTCTCTCTCTCTTTTTTTTTTTTCAAAATTTTCCTCTCAACTTGTGAACTATTCTCTGGCAGTTGTAATGAAAAGAATAACTGTTTTCCTTGGATGGCTTGTGATTTATGCTGTCTTGTGTTGATAAAAGCATTTTTCAAAGTAGATTGTAGTTCTACTTGCAAAAGTTTTATTAGCTTTTTACTTTCCTATGGGTTATGCCTGTCATTTCTGATATATACAGTATGAGTTATCATGTTTTTAATTTGACAGCGCAGGTTTTTGACGTGATGTTGGAGTGCTTCATACAATGGTTGTTACTAAAACTTGTACAACCCACTTGTAAGCTGAATAGTATTTATTTACTATTGTTTTAGTAACAATAACCCAATTGTTGATTTGTCCGTGCAATTCCTGTTAGTCATTTATTATTAGTAGTACTTGGAATTGCTGTTTCACTTTAAAATATTATTCTTGCCTGTCACACTGGTCCACTGTACTGTTTAAGATAAGAAAACCTTTAAAAAAAGTAGCAGCTTTTCTTACTAAAACTATATATTTTACCTTCCATTTTCAACAAGCAGATAGTTTTTAAATGTCCTACATTTTTCTGACACTTGCACTCTTCATATATCAGAATTGTAACAGAACATGAAAATAAGTAAAAGATGTTCAAACATTCTTATTTTTTTAAAAATTTTTGTTTATAACTGTGTATATTACCTAAACATTGCATTATTAGCTATACTTATTAATGTTACAAAATTCATCTCTGCAGTAGAAGGACCACATACTGTGACTAGATAACACATGCCCTTTGGCAAAGGGATGAGGCTTATCTTGATTTTCTTAGCTTTGATAATATACACTGTTCACCAACAGTAAGCACTTTTTGTTACAAGCTTTGCAAGTGCACATGCATGTGATCAAGGAGCTGTTCAGTGTTTTCCTAAAGTTAGCTTCTTTTGTCTCCTTATTCTCTTACTCATTGGGCTATCAATTTGTTCGTTGGCTACTTCTGGTGCTTGATTATGTAATAAATCATAAAAGGGAAAAAGAAGAGGAAAAGACATTCCTTTTCTAATTTTCTTGCTACTTTTGAATCTATATTCCAAATTTTAATTGATCTGTTTGAATACTGTTAAGTATAATGTCGGAAATCTGCAATCTGCTTGCTTTTGAATATCAAGCCTGTTATGGTAGCTGAAAAGAAGGTTTATGTTTTTTCTTTCTTTTCCTTTTTTTTTTTTTTCTTTTTGTTGAATAATGTACAGCTGGAAAGGTATTTGGATTATGGAAGTTAATTTTTTGGAACATAAATCTCTAAGAACAATCAAAGAATGACACATTGCATTAACCTCAGAATATTTCTGCATTTTGTTTAGCTGTCTTATCTGGCTAATATGTCAGTCTCCTAGGTTCGGTTTAGGAAAGAATATTACTTATGGTCAGAGGGCATTCTCCAATCTTATTCAAACGTTAGCATAATCTGTGGAAGCTATTGTTTTCTGGTAGATGCACTCTCATATACCTGCCTGTTTGGGAAAGATTGATGATTCAGTTTTATTTCACATCATAGATCTTCAACATCCACTAAACGTTGGCTGCAGAAGGAACAGGATTAAACTATTTGAATGTTGAATGCTCACAGTCAAGGTCATTGTTGCGTACAGTTGGCTTGAAATAATATATAGTGGTAATTTGTTCATTTGTGGTATTTGGTTTTCTTTTTCCCACCAAGGAAAGCTCTTTTGAGAGAATTTTATCAGCAAAATAGGAAATTATCTTGTGAATATTAATAAGCATGTCTAGTGCCTGATGCTTGAAAGTAAAGCTTTAAGTGTTTGATCCTTAACTGCACTGCAGTCAGCTTGAGTCACTCAAGTAGCTATCATGAGTAGATAGAAAGAGAAGGAAAAACAAGAAAGGGGTTATTGGCTATCATTACATGAAACAAGTGGCCTTGCAGGCTGGAATTGAAATGTTTTGTTCTATTTCTGAATAACTGAAGATTTAACTTGTTTCTTCTTTAGAGTGCAACATATCTGTAGTAAATTGAGATGCAGCCCTGATGCCATGGCTTTGACTCCTCTGACTTTTCACTCTACATAGCTGAAGTAGCTGAGGAATTATCCTGGCAGGAGGAGGGGAGAGGCCTCCATTTCCCTGATTATGAAGATCTTGTGTTCCTGACCACATAGAGGGGAAGAAAAAAATGCACCTTTTCTACTGCTTTTGAATAGAATCAGAATCAGAGGGGGTTGGCAGCAACTCTTTATCATGTATACAACTGAGGAGCTTGGCTCTCATTTCCACAATACCTACTCAGGGCACTGCAGTCAGTCCACAGCATGGTGCAGGAATGGGTGAGTTTCACCTTGATAGCTTTAAGGTGATAGCATCTGGTGTCTATGATTACATTTGCAATTCAAGTTAGTCTGTTGTCTGCTTTTTAGCTTTTATTCAACTGAAGTTAGTGCTTACGAAAGACGTTGGATTGTTATTTCTGGAGACTGATATATTTCATTTATCCATGTAACAGATACACCTTAAGTAGTGGCAATGTAGTCCTCTTCCTGTCCAACATTACCCCTCCCCATGTTCATGATTCTGAGGAAATAACCTGTGGAAGTGGGAATAATGTCCATTTTTCATGTAGCTATAGCACTATTAATAATTAGCTTTGTTTGAATGAATTTAGGAAAAATCTGGACTTATCCACATTATGCAGTACTAGGGAATAAATGACAGTTAACATTACATGGTAGAATTAATATTGATTTCAAACATTCCACATTAAACTTGTTGTAGTACTAATAGACAGAGTACATACAAATGTGTCTAAACTTTACTTTGTGAATGGAAGAAAAATAGTGTATGGTATTGGAAAAAAAAAAAGGGTACATCAGCAGGAGTGCTCCTTACAGGGTTTCACAGACACATACCCTCAGCACATGCTGTCCTCTGCTGTCATCAATTAACAGGAAAAAATTAATCTGTAAAGATAAAAACTAATTGAATAGTAAATCAGTTATAAGAACAGTTTAAATATCATTTATACTGTGGTAAAAAAAATTGTACATACAAAACCAAAAAATTTATTTGTAATAAAGAAATAAAAGAATACAGTGACACTGTCTAAGAAAGAGGGTATATACACAGGACTAAGGTACAGGTGAGATTATTGCTGTGATATCTCAGGTAAGTATCTGCTAGCATGAAGCTAGAATTTGTGATTCTCTTTAGAAGCTGTGTTAAAATAAAGACAGACAGTTGAGTGCGATGTGCAATTGTTGAGCAAGAAGTCTGAAGACTGCAGTCTGAAGTACAAAGTGCTGTGCACATTTTCAGTCATTACAGCTGATGGAGATCTAGATAAATGTCTCAGTGGTATCAAAAGAGTATTCTCTCTTTTCAGGTTTCTAGGATGGAGCATGGTACAAAGGAAGATTCATCAGGCTTCAGAGAAAGCAAATGTAAGTGTGCACCTTTAAATTAAGAAATGCAGCCAAAAGCCAAATTTTGAATATCTCAATTCAAGAAATTATAAACTAGATATTTTATAAAGTATCTTGTAGTCCTTGGAGAAAGACTAATGTAAGAATTGTGTTCATTCTGCACTCCTGAGGAAATAATGGAACATTTCCTGGAGGTGTGGTAGAGAATTCCTATATACATACCAAAGGTTAACATATGCACTAGAAGTATATTTTTCTGAGTAGTTTTATATGTGTATATGAATCTCTTCCTTTCAAGAAAGAGGATTGAGTCTTACATATTTGGTTGTTTAGCTGATGGGTTAAACAAACAGAGGAGTTGATCCTTCAAACATATTTTTAATGAACCAGAATATTTGTGCAAGGTTCACAGAGGGATTAGGTTTTGGACTTTGCTGGGAGGTAAGCATGAAGTAATTGTCGAGTTCCTTCCTTATGTGAAGACCCCGGGTATTTTTAATCTTCTTAATTTTGGGAATTCTAAGGAATCTGAATTTTGAAAGCTGATAGCCTATGAAGTTTAGAACTTTCTAAGTTAAGGAAATTCTGTGGAGATCATAATTTTAAATTAGTGAGCCATCTGTAAATGTCACTTTCAGACTTAATGTATGGATTTAGACTTTAAAATGCTTGTCTTAGTCAAATGAATGTTAACTTCACTAAAACCTGGAAGCTAAAAGTGTGAAATATAATATAAGCTAGGAATAGCAAAGCAAAGTTACTTCTGTATTTGATGCTACTGAGAGTAGTGCTAGACTACTGTTTTCAGATTCTTGTTTTCAGTCCAGAATTTTTAAAAAGTTATGGAAAAGTTCAGTAAGATTTCAGAAAAAAAGCTACAAGAATGAATCTTTCTGGAAAGAAAAAGTATGATGTAGTAGGAGGATTGAGAAGCTGTGTTGCTGAAATGAAGATATAGAAATGATTTGAGTGCTGTGTACAAGTGTGTTTATGGTGATGAGGTGTCCAGCAGCAAGTAATTCTTCTGAGCGCATGAAACATAACATAAGATCCAGCTGTTTCAAGTTAAAGTGAGATAAATTCAGATTACAATTCAATGCACGATTTTACCTTAAAGTACTTAGTGTTGAAAGGCCTTTTTAGGTTGCGGTGAGGACTGTAAATTTAGTTGTTTTAATTCTGTCAATTTAAGACTGAATGTCTTTACAAAGGTAAATTGTAGATCAAACAAGTTTATGGAATGGATATAAAGGTTAGCATAGGCTATTTGATTTCTATCATGCAGGAAATATCCTAAATATAGCAAAATGCAAGTTATTACAAACAAAATTGTTGGTAAACTACTACTTGGCACTTTACACTTAGTGACGTACAGATGATTATGCTGGAAAACGTTAATTCCCTTTGTTCCAATATCAACATGAGAGGACTGTGTGAACAGCTCTCCTGTGGTGCATGTGAGACACTGATTGTTCTATTACGGGAACTCAATTTCCTCGTATTTTTAACTATACACTGTGGCACTTTACTCATGGTAGAGAGAAGTCCTCAAACTGCTAAAATGAGTAGAGACTCATTAATGATTATACACAACAGGAAAACAAGTCATTTAGTGATTCCTAACTTGCATTATGTACAGTACCAAGCCAGAGAGAAAAGAAACAAACAAAATCCTGCTTCTTGCCAAATATCTCTGAAGACTAAATTATCCAATCAGCTCTGAGAGTTGACACAGTCTTTTCCAAGTTCAACCAATCCATGTTTACATAGAACAAATGTGGCATGTAGGCTTACACTTAAAAGCTGTTTATTGGTATTGTTTTGGTAGAACTGTAATTTATCAAATTTTATTTCTATCAGCATTACCGCTACATAAGTACAAAAGAATCAAGAACACTATTAAATGATTTCTCTCTCTCCTCCATTGCTTTTTCTTAGTGCAAAATGTTAATTATTTTAAAATCATTCAGATGATATGCAAGCAGTGAAGACAACACCTCAAATATTGTGTTCAGTTTGAGACCCTTCACTACAAGAAGAAGATTGAGATGCTTCAGCTTGTACAGGGAAGGGCAATGAAGCTAATGAAGGGACTAGAAAACAAGACTTACGAGGAGCTGCTGAAGGAATTGCTGATTGCACCCTCAGCAACTTTGTAGACTATTCCAGGCTGTGTGGTGCAATTGACATGCCTGAAGGACAGGTTGCCATCCAGAGACCTAGACAGGCTCAAGCAGTGGGTCCAGGAGAACCTCATGAGGTTAAACAAATCCAAGTGCAAGGTCTTGCACCTGGGTCATGGCAACCCTGTGACTACCCCCAGTACAAGCTGGAGGATGAAAGGATAGAGCACAGCCCAACTGAAAAGGACTTGGGGGTACTGGTGGATGGCAAGCTGGACATGAACCAGCAATGTGCTTGTGCCCTCATAGCCCAGAAAGCCAACTATATCCTCAACTACTTGAAAAGAAGCATGGCCAGCAGGGTGAGGGAGGTGATCCTGCCCCTCTGCTCTGCACTGGTGAGACCTCACCTTGTAGTACTGCTTCCAGACGTGGAGTCTGTAGTACAGGAGAGACATGGACCTGTTGGATCATGTCCAGAGGAGGACCACAAAAATGATCCAAGGGATGGATCCATGAGGACAGGCTGAAAGAGCTGGGCTATTCAGCTTGGAGAAGAGAAGGCTCCAGGGAGACCTGATAGCAGCCTTTCAGTATCTAATGGGTGGATAAAAGAAAGTAAGGGACTGACTCTTTAGCAGGGTCTGTGGTGGTAGGACAAGGGGAAATGGTTTCAAACAAAAAGAGGGGAGATTCAGACTGGATATAATGAAAAAGATTTTTTTTATGTAAGGGTGGTGAAGCAGTGGAACAGGTTGCCCAGAGGTGTGGTGGAAGCCCCATCCCTGGAGACACTCAAGGTCAGGCTGGACCAGAATCTGAGCATCCTCATCTAGTGTAGGTGTCCCTGTTCATTGCAGGGAAGTTGGACTAGGTGATCTTAAGACTCCTTCCATTTCTAATGATTCTATGATTTGGGGTTGGTTAGTCTGCAGAAGAGGAGGCTGAGGGGGAGATCTCAATGCTCTTTACAACTGTCTGAAAGGAGGCTGCAGCAAGGAGAGTATCAGTCTCTTTTCTCAGGTGAGAAGGGGTAGGACACAAGAAAACAGCATTGAGTTGTGTGATGGAGGTTTAGATTGGACAATAGGAAGAAACTGTTCATGGAGAAAGGTGGTCAAGCATTGGAATAGGCTGCCCAGGGTAAATGGTGAAGTACCTGTCCCTGGAAATATTTAAGAGACATGTGGATGTGGCAGTAAGGGACATGGTTTAGTGAAAGGCCTCAGTAGGTCAAGCTGATGATTGGACTTGATGTTCTTGAAGGTCTTTTCCAACTTAGATAATTCTATGATTCTGTATGGGTATAGTTTCCTAGATTTGGGCACTTAATGATAATAGTTTTCATCTAAGTTAATAAAACATTAAGCCTGAGTAAGATGTCCTGTTCCATAGAAGTACAGTTTAGTCTTTCTTACTTGTAAGACTAAACTTAGCTGTCAACAGTAAAGAATGTTGAGTGTTGTATTTCATTTTATGTAAATCATTTCTTCTCTATTAATTCATACTGTATGACCAGGTTCCTGTTCTAAAACAGAATTTTGTTTTTAACATCAGAAAAATAAATTCCGTAAGATTCAAGCAATCCAGAAATATCCATGAACAGTAACTACTAAAGTCAACCCTCAGACAGAAAATTGCTGAGTTGTGTTGAGACTAATAGATACATTCGGCTGAAATCAGAATTGCATAGTGAACAAATACCACAAAGAGTAAATTTGAATTGATTATGATTAGTGTCAAACTGATATCCTAAGAACTGTAATCTCAATTATAAAGCCAGTTTAGGAAATACTTAAGCACATGCTTAAATACTTCATTGATTTAGGGCCTCTTCATTGGAATGCATCTACAGGGCCGGAAAACTCGGCATGTTCAGCAAAGTGCGTAACTGCTGGGCTCAGATTCTCTTTTTTTTTTTTTTTTTGGTATTAGAAGAGAAACTGTAATTCATTGTGCATTATTTAGTCAAGGGCTACAATTCCTGTTGGCTGCCTCTGTAAGTCTAAAACATGAATGTCAGCACATCAGGAATTATATTTTTAAAAAATATGCATATACATATACTTTTATATGGATATTTAAATGGATACTAATTTTCTTCAGTAGAGGGCAAGGACTTAGTTCAAGTCAGGGAAAATATCCAGGAGACCTTCAATCTTCATGATTTGTGTAGATCCATGTTGTTCACCATTAGGGTTTCTATGAGAATAATAATAGACAGTGACAGTGTTCTTGTGCTGAAATCTTAATTTGATTTGATGGACAATGGTGTTTTTTTGTTTTTGTTGTTGTTATTGTTTGTTGTTTTTTATTCTTTTAAGTTCAGATACAGTAGTATCTTTGCTTTTTATTAATCTTGCACCTTTCTCTCTTCTATATCCTTATTTCCTATTTCCAATGTGGATGATAAGAATCCTGCATTTATTTATATTTATGCTGAGGGCACTCTTCACAAAATCCGAGATTGTATGGATACATGTTACAAGGAAGCAAATGCCAATCCTCTGTTCAAATAAACAAATGAAAAAAACCCAGCACTGTGATCTTACTCTTAATGGTCAATTTATATTACAAATTTGCTGAATTTCTTCACTTGACCTTTTAAAGCAAAAAGTCTATTTAAATGTATACAGTTCATTAATTTACATCTCTGAGATTCAATTTTCAAGGCAATTTCTTGTTATTTTCTGCATCTAACTGAAACACCTCTGACTGAGGTTAAGATTAGAGACCATCCCAATATTTTTAGTTTTCTATTGATGTCCTATATTTTTTGTTATTTTTTGTCTTGGGGTTTCTTTAACATTCTGTGGCATGATAACTTTCCTGATAACAATTTTTCATCCTTAACAATTGACTTCTGTTCATGACCCTGGCCCCATGTAAATATGGAATTAATGAGCACATTTACTTTCATTCATACCTCTGCTGTCAGATCATCTTTGTCATCTCTCTGAAGCTAATCTGTCTTCTTCACAGTTTTTTTTTTTTTTTTTTTAAGTGTACTTGGGGAGAAAGCTTATCTGAGCTTCTTGTAGAGCTTACGTCCATTTTCCATGTTTGACTTATCTTTCCTCATTTCAAGTTCTACCTGTATCATATTATATTTGATATATACTGTCTTCTTATTCTTGATTGCATTATGCAGGTTTGATTTCATTCAGGCTGGGATCCTGTTTCTTCTCTCACAAATTCAGCCAAATGAAATGCAGAAAGACTGTACTTACTATACAGAAATGCATACGAACAAACATTTCTTCTACACTTTCACAAACTCCTAATCTATATTATGGTAACTAAATATCAATTAATGATATAAAGGAAACTTCTCATAATTGTGTCTCACTGACTAAGCTGCCTTTATGGCATACAAATGATCATCTTATTTTGATAATTAATGCATAACAAATGCTAATTAATGTTTGTGGAAAATTACTTCCATTGATATGATCAATGAGATACTTTGGTTTTGTACCACATTAATACTACTTCTTTCTAAAGTACAGTTGTATGCATATCTTGAGAAAAGTCTGATCAAAATGGTCGTGCAAGACATTGAAGTTCATAGGCACCTTGAAAAATACCTTTGAGGGTAAGACGATATTGAGAAGGCCTTTTCTGGGTGGATAAAGGGAGTGAAAGGATCTCATTGTTAAGAGCTTTACTTATCTTGTCTGTGAATATCCCATTGTATCTTGTATACATGTGCGATTGGATTACGCTTCAGATGAACAACATGACATTCTATTGCTGATCAAAACCAAAATGGGGTTTATTCTGTGCAGCTACACATGTAATCAGTAGCACTTTGTCTGCAAGTGAATCTTTGACTCCAAAAATAGACATATATGGCATTTAGTGGAATACATGAAGATTTTGCTTTTTTTGCTTAGTATCTGCATTTCAGCTGCATCTTTGATGTCTAGATTTCTTTGGGAATCTAAAAGGAGGTGTTCTTATCTGAGGAGCAAACTGACGCTGCTTGTACAACTGACATGTTCAGTTTGCAGAGGAGAAAAGGAAAGAAAACAAAAAAACCCCAAGCTCATACCACCTTCAAAACCAGTATCCTGTCTAGTCAGTAGCTTGCTGGTGATACTTACAGGCCTTAGTACCATGATCTAATCAAAAGAGTTCAAATTTTATAATCTCATCAGAATCAGCTGAGTTAGCATCATTAGAGACATACATAATGAGTAAACCGTACTTGATTGTAAAGGCTGATATTTGTATGCTGAAAGTCAGGAAAAACCAGAGGAGTGAAGTCTGTTGATCTACTAGTTCTGAACCATAAGTAATTCACTTTTCCTCTTGAATACACTGCATCTTTCAAGTTCTTTTTCAAAATCTCAGTGCAGACAAATTAGATTTCCAGTATCACTGTACAGAAGTGTTTAACTGAGGAAAGTATGTACTAATACAAGTGTGTATAAACCTTTTCAGAGGTTATGGAGGTGGGGGCCGACAAAATTTTTTGCATGCCTCTAAACTCATAATATTTTATTTAGCATTCGACTTAAAATACCTGGATATTTTTAAAGCATTTCCATTAAATTGTTTCTAGAGAGTGCTTATTTGAAGTTGTCATATGTGTGCTATAATGCCTAGTCTCTTCAGTTGCACTGTGGCATGAGAGAAATTACAAAATTCCTTTTGACTGATACTGGAAAGCACTTGAAGAGAATGGATCACATCATTACTGGTGATGAGACGTGGTGTCACCACTACGAGTCGAAGTCAAATCAGCAGTCCATGGAGTGGTGATATGAATTCCCCATCGATTAAAAAGTTCAAGATGCAACAATAAGGAGGTAAAGCGATGTGTATTGTCTTTTGAGATAGGAAAGGGATGATCCATCTAGGTTTACTGGAACCCTGACAAACCATCAAGAATCAATAAGACCAAGTGACAGGTTCTGCACGTTGGTCACAACAGCCCCATGCAATGCTACAGGCTCAAGGCAGAGTGACTGGCAAACTGTGTAGAGGAAAAGGATCTAAGGATATTGATCAATGCTTGGGTGAACACGAGCCAGCAGTGTGTTCAGGTGGCGAAGAAGGCCAACAGCATCCTGGCTCGTACCAGAAACAGTGTAGCCAGCAGGACCAGGGAAGTGATTGTCCCCTTGTACTCAGCCCTGGTGAGGCCACACCTTGAGTACTGTCTTCAGTTTTGGGCCCTTCACTACAGAAAAGGCATTGAGGCCCTGGAGTGTGTCCAGTGAAGGGCAACAAAGGTGGGAGGGGTCTGGAGCACAAGTCTCATGAGGAGTGGCTGAGGGAACTGAGATTACTTAGTCTGGAGAAGAGGAGGCTCAGGTGAGACCTTATTGCTCTCTACAACGACCTGAAAGGAGATTGAGGTGAGGTGGGGGTCAGCCTCTTCTCTTGGGTAACTAGTGACAGGACAAGAGGTAATGGCCTCAAGTTGCATTGAGGGGGGGGATTCAGAATGGATATTAGGACAAACTCAGAAAGAGTGGTCAGGCACTGGAACAGGGAAGTCGTGGAGTCACTGTCCCTGGAGGTGTTCAAGAAATGTGGAGATGTGGTATTTAGTGACACAGTTTAGTGGGCAATATTGTCGGTAGGTGAACAGTTGGACTAGATGATCTTAGAAGTCTTTTCCAACCTTAGTGATTCTATCATTCAAGAAGGAAAAGACCGGCCTTATCTACTGTAGCTACCCAAGTCCAAACTCTGCACGTAAGAGATGAATAAAATGCATTAAAATGAATTAGCTGAGTTAGTGCTGTACTAGATGAAACTACAAGAAATCAAGAAGAAGACAAGAAAGAAAACTTCTCAAGCTCAACAAAGGAGAGCAAGTGTTCAGTGGTTAAGCAGTGCAAAGATCAACAAAATAATTACTGAAGTTTCATGACAAATAGAAGGGAGTACAGGCAGGTTTTAAAGTATTAGTTTCTGGACTCTTCATGATCTGGACCAGGTTCAGGCTCAAAAGATTAACTGAGCAATGAATAGATACAAAGGGCAATTTTAATGTTGCATTACAGCCTATGCTAGCGATAGTCTGAATTGACAAAGATAGAACTTAGACAGCCATTCTGTTTTTTTTTGAGGAATTCTTCACTTCTTCTCAGTAATAGGAATTTTGCTAACTTTTTAGTTCAACTTTTTCTTTCACTATCAATAGTATGAATTTGGAGAGTTCTCCTAAAATAACACTAATGCATATGAAAGATTGAAAATGAGTAAGAATAATTATCCTTTTATCTTTCACACACAGTTATCCTAACACAAATCCACTGGAATTTTGGCAGCTCTTTTGTTGAGAAGATACTGCCAGACTCTTGGAGAACTTCAAAACCTCAAAATTGCCAGATTTCACATGTAATCACAGCTGCCTTACCCTTCCTAAAAATAATTAACATAAGGATTTCAAATTAGTATATATAGCTCTGTATGTTTGCTATACAAAATAAAGTTTAAAATAGTTGGAGACAGTGTGTACATTAATTCCAATTGCATTGTTAGTCCCACCTGCATTATCCAATATACTTTAGTTGTCATGGATATGTTGCAAAACCTAAAGCGTGCAGGAAACAAATCTGGCCATTAAATTTACATAGCATGTGGTATTGTTTCTCTGGACTGTAAGCATGGGCAAAACCAAAACGTGCACTGCAGAAGGCCATTCACAAATGCAAAGAAACAAAAGATAAAGCACAGGGAATATATTGCAAGAACTAGTAAGAAAGACTTAATCCATTATTAGACGAGGTTTATTTCAGATAACTGGGCTGTAGAGTGTAAAAAGCAGAACTACCGATTATATTATGAGTTTTGCAATGCTTGTGGTAGGAAGAGGATAAGAAGTATTAAACTCCTTGTGATAACATAAGCATTATGTTATTAAAACAAAAAATGAAAATAGTTTCTGATCTGGCTACTAAAACTATTGTTTTCCTTTGCTACTTATTTTCCATTTGCAATGTGGAAAATATTTTTTAATATTTTAAAAATATTAAAAGATTTAAGGAGATAAAAATAGATATTTTAAGGAGGGATAAACAAGCATGCTGAATACAGCTTAAACTTTTCGGATGGAACTCAAACATTAAATACTTCATATGTCATATTTTTAAAAGAAGAATTAAATAGTAGCTACTTCAAAACTGTGAGTCCCAAAAAGTCAAGGGATTTCTCCTGGACAGATCTGAAGCAAAATGACTAGACTTATTTGGCCCAGTACCAGTAGCATTTATTTATTTATTTATTTCTGTACATGTATGCTGAAGGGCAAGGGGACATAGCGAAATATCCTCACCTTTTAAGTTCAGTATGATACATTTCTAGTATATATGCATGATTTACATGACTGTGAGCTAGATAAATGGAAATTAAGATTCAGACCCAGGATCCCAGTCCGCATTGTTTGCATCAAAGAAAAACAGGCAAGCATCAAGCCGCTATAGAGGTGTCCAAAGTTATTTCTGTAAAAAATGCTAAGGGCAGAGATAAAGAAACTCTGAAGGACAGAGGTAGTACTGGTTTTATACTGAAAATCTGATGGGATAGAATGGAACATAATCACCTTCAGTTATGGAAATCTCTGCCATTATTCAGTAAGGAATAATCTGCCTTCTCTCTTTACACCGCATGAGCCAGGAAAACTTCCTGTTCTGCTATGTTCTAAATTATGTTCTACTAGCATTTCCTTTAGATTGTGTAAGCTTCTGATAAATACATTCTGATAAATACAGCACATTGTGGGATTTATATGAAAATTCCTTCTTAGACGGATTTTTTTTGTACTCTGGTGACACTTTATCCGAGAAATGTTCTTTAGCAAACAGCAAAACCTATATAAATACATATTATACTTAATGTATATAACAACGCTATTTTTATTTTTTATATTTTTATGTTTTTTATTAAAGTTTAAAAAAGAGCAACAAAAACATAAAACTGTGGGATATTTGGCCTAGTTTATGAAATTAATGTATCAGTCTGGTTCAATGGATGTAGTTACAATTCTTAGTGAGTTCTCAAGGTGATCATCAGAGATTTTTGATGAAATTTTACTCGTGCTGTGCTTCGGTGGGGAGGGGAGCTGTGCACAAATGTACATACCGCCAAAAAGCAATGATGTGAATAAGGTGTGATTGTGAAGCTAGGAGTATGTTTCTCTGGTAAGATAGGTCTTATAAAAGTCTAGTAGAGAGATGTGATCAAATTTTTGAGTTGAATATTGATTGCAACTCTTTATGTTCCACTTGAAAATTTGCAGGTAAAGTATTTATACTTATTGAAAATGAAGTCACAGATACCAAAAAATTGTTGGTTCTTTTTGCAATCTTGAAACCTATTCTCAGATTCCTTTATCAAAACAGAAAGCACGGCTGCATATTTCTCACTGTTCACAGGACTGTGTTTAGCCAATGTACCAAAATGCATAAAATTATTTACTGTATCTTGAGTTAACACTACACTTTGCCCTTCCCTTCTCCTGGCTTCAGCTCAGATGGTGCTGGGCCAGGCTGCTCATCAGTGAAGAGCCATTGCCATGACAACGCTGCAGCTGGGAGTGGGCCACATTAGGAGCTGGGCAACATTAAGAGCTGTGTCATGTTAGGAGCTGTGCTGGGCCACATGTGGCCCATGGGCCATGGGTTGGACATGCCTGGTCTAAAGAAAGTCCAGTGGAGGGTCACAAAGATGAGTAGAGGCCTGGAGCATCTCCCTTATGAGGAAAGGCTGAGAGACTTTGGACTGTTCAGCCTGGAGGAGATTGAGAGGGGATCTTATCAATGCTTATAAAAAGGATGGGAGTCAAGAGGATGGGACCAGGCTCTTTTCAGTGGTGCCCAGCAATAGAAGAAGGCGCAATGGGCACAAACTGGATTACAGCAAGTTCCATATGAACATGGAGAAAAGCATAACTTTGAGGGTTACAGAGCATGGAAACAGGCTGCCCAGAGAGGTTGTGGAATCTCTTTCTCTGGAGATATTCAAAACCTGCCTGGATGCTTTCCCATGTAACCTGCTTTAGGGAACCTCCTTTGGCAGGGGTGTTGGACTAGAAGATCCCCACATGTCCTTTCCAACCCCTGTGATTCTGTGTGAATTCTTACCTTGAACTTTATAATTTATCTTGAGCTTTTACCTTGAGCTTTATAATTTCACTAAAACTTCTTGATTGAAATTGTACTCTCTAAGGCTGATAAGACTGTGACCTGTCTATAGAGGTTTATTATGTTTTTCCAATATTCTTGTAGTCTGCTGTGTCTGAGCACTTATTTCAATACTCATCTCTAAAACACAGTGTAACAGAAAAAAAAAGTGAGATCTGAAAGCACATTTTGTCCTAAATCTGTTCACAGTGGTCAGAGGGCCCTGGTATGTGAGCATTTGAGCTCCAGGAAGAATATAGGTGGTGGTATGTTGTTGAATAGACACGTCCTTTTTCTGATTCTCCTATTGTGGCAGGCCATTCATGTTTTTTTTTTTTCATTTGTTTTCAGGCAGAGGACATAAAATTCATGAAAGCGTAATGTAAGCATACTGTTTAGTTAGTATGAAAATAATTGTTTTCAGTTGAATTCAATTGGAATATAAAATGTGACGCATTGCAATATATAGACAATTTAATCGGATTATTATGGCAAAGAAAATGCCGTGTTTTGGACAGGTAAATATTCCTACTGGGGCAAATTAAGATGATAAAGTGAAATTTAAAGAAGGGATTTCTGCTGAAATTGATACAAAGCTTATGTTTTACGAATATTTACAGTTTCTGTATCTACTTACTGAACAATATGTATGTTACTTGGATACATAAACTAGTTCAGGTTCATACACATTTAATAAAGCCCTTAGCATTAAATGTGAGAGTGAGAGAGAATTTTGGACATTTTATTTTATTTTTTTTCTACTTTGTTCAAAGAATATGTTTTTTTTAAATATGTTTTCTCAGCATATTCTAATTAGTATATTTTTTTTTCTTCTGGAAATGGACTTTGCAGGGACATATTTAATCTCTAATAGGATATTTGCTCACGTAAAACAGTCTAGCACTGTTCAGTGTGATGATTATTCATACATAATTTTATAAGATATTATCATTGTAATATTTAAGCACTGCATAGATAATTAAAATATTTATTGTGGAGCAGGGAAATGGTTTCTTTTTCAGATCACAATGTTACATTAAGCCACTAGGAAAAAAATGCCAGTGCTCATGGCAGTTAAGGACTACAAGAAATATCTATGGGTAATACATCTATACAAACCTATTGCTGAATCAGTGCACTGTCTTCTGCCTGAAGACTACTAAACTTGTACAGCACAAAGCTTCAGTTCTTCCAAGTTTTTAAAAGGGGAAAAATGATAATACAATGATAGAAAAATGGAGCTGCGGAGGATCTAAAGAACTCATCTGGTCCATACTTTCTCCCAGAGTAGATTCAACCATATGTAAATTTCTGTTATGGTTTTTATACTTAGAGACCTCTACTAATAGTATCCTGTTCAAGTTCTTAAACTAGCTACCTTTAAGAACTGAGATCTAATGGCCAGTTTAAATTTTCATCCGTTTGATTTTATTCCTCTTTTCCTCTCCATTACTTCTCCCTGATTAGATGGAGATATTTATTGGGTGAATATTCATTCTCTTTCCTGCAAATCTTCATGTTTGAAGGCCATTATCTTATCATCCTACAAGATTTGTTAAGTGCTTGAGATGCATGCTTTCTAGATCTATCTGGAAGATTTTTCTAATAACTTTGTTTAGGAAGTTAATGCTTTGAATACATAGAACTTTTCCAGATACACCAAGCGTAATATTTCACATGAATTTTTAGTGTATATCATACTTTATTCCACTTTTTTTCCCCCCATTTCCTCTCTGTAAAGTCAATAAATGTAATTATAAACAGGTTCAATGAAGAAGATTCAAAGGTTAAACAACTATTAGAATGTTTCTAGTATGTATGGTGTGTTTTCTTTTCTATTTAGGTAGGCTGACTGTAGCCAGCCATGCTGAGGCTGTGACAAAATTACAGTTCTGTGTCATCCTCCTCCCATTACGTTCTTTTTATGGATGTTAGTGATTATCCCTTTGTCTTTAACTTATACACCTACTAAGACATTTCTTTGACAATAAGTGACAATCTAAGTGGCAAGGTGAGGATCTTAATCTTGTTGAAATGATCTTTTAGTTAAGATGAATTGCTGTCTTGGAGTATAATGCATAAAATGACTCAAGTCAAGTAATTGCTCCAAACTGGAAGAGGAAAAATGGATGCTTTGAGGAATCTCTAAGCTTTGTTACAGGAGAGAGAAGTAATGAAAAGATTTCCCACTTTCAAGATTCATGCTGTTGGGAGAATTAGAAGGTAAACTTCTCTCTCTGTGTCAGGCTCTGCTCTGTGCTGCTGTTAGAAATTTCTTACAGTAATGCAGCAAAACTTAAGCAGCCCTGCTTTAATTCACCTTAATGTGAATTTCTGTGAAAAATTTACATGCCTGTGAGGAGTCTGGTAACTAATTATGTGACATTTAAAGTTGATTTTGAAGTCTATGCTGCTTTTCCAAGTCTCAAAGTCTACAATGCCTTGTAAGCTTTTTTTTGTCTTCCCTAACCTTGGTTGTGTTTCTTGATATTTAGAAGGTTTCAGAGTTCACTGTTATTCCAGACAGTACCCATTTTCCTTTTCTGCAGAATGTGCTTATCAAAAATATTTAATTTTCTTAAACATTGTAATCAGTTTCCAATCTGCTTAGAAACCCATATACCTCCATTTGTCTTAAGAATACTGAAAAAAAGTCTAGAATATAGCTCTTTTTCCTCCTCAAGATTTTTTGTCCTCATTAAACACTGCAGCTTTTAGCAGACTGGCTCTTGTAGAAGAGTACAACACTTACAAAAATACATCAAGCATTTGGAAAAAAAATGAAATGTAAAATCCTGTCCAGAACTCAAAATAAAATAAAATAGAATTTGTCTTTTACATGTTTTATTTGGTTCAATTTACAATTATTATTTGTTGTAGGTAAGTGCCACGCAGTCATTCACTTCCCTCTGCCCCCTCAGTGGGATGGGGGAGAGAATTAGGAGAAAATACAGTAGAACTTGTGGATTGAGATAAAACGATTTACTAAGACTGAAGAAGAATAAAAGAAAATAACAGTAATTATATATACACACATACATGAAAATAAGTGATACACAAGGCAATGGCTCACCACCCACTGACTAATGCCCGCCAGTTGCTGAGCAGCAGCTCTTCGCCAGCTAACTCTCCTTCCTTAAAGTTACATGATGTCATATGGTATGGAAAATTGCTTTGGTCACTTTAGACCAGCTGCCCTGGTTCTGTCCCCTCCCAGCTCCTTGTGACCCTCCAGCCCCTTTGTTGGCAGGACGGTGCAAGAAGCTGAGAATCTGAAATGTTCTTAGCTCTGTACAGTACAGTCCAGCAACAAGTGTAAACATCAGTATGTTACCGGTTTTGTTTTTCTTCTAGAACCAACATAGCCTCGTACCAAACACTATGAGAAAAATAACTTCTGTCCCAGCTAAAAACTAAGGCATTATCCTAGCAAGTTGCCTTTTTAATTCATTAGTTTTACTGTCTCAAATTTTAGCCATTGAATTGTGTTATCCAACTGTGTTATAGATTAAAGAGATGCTTCTGTGTACATGAAGATTTGGTAGATTGGAAGTTGGGGGGGGAGGTGGTCGTATTTTCAGAAAATGCCTCTTTTGTTTGGTGAGAAGGCTTAGTTTGGTGGGTGACAAATGTTGGTTTGTAACTGAGTTACTACCCTAGGGAAAATTGGACACAGAAGATATTTACATGCTCTTGTGTATGTATATCAGCCTCCTTCTGGAAGGACAATCTCAAGTTTAAGCAAGGTAATTCCAGAGAAGAGCATACAACAGTGCAGCTTGAGCAGAAATACTCTGTAGCCAGTTGCAGTCGCTACTTTTATCCTTTGTTGGCTTAACAGGGAGATCCTGAAACACCAGTGAATTGTGTATTGCAGTAGAGATATGTAAGGCTTGGCGACATCAGAGGGAAACAGATATAGATTTTTGTATAAGTATTACATGAGCAGTAATGGAAGAGAAAGAATAATGTGGATAGGGTTTATAGTGAAAGAGAGGAAGTCTCGCATGTGGTTTGAGTCCTCCTGTTCCTTTTTTTTTTTTTAAATAAAAAACAAAAAACAAAACTCTTATGCAATTGTTCTCTTTTTGCTCATCTCATAAGAGCAGAAATCAGGATTTTGGTTTGTAAAGATCTTGTTCCTTTTTACTGAGTTTGACACATTGTCAGAGAACACTATGTTTACCAACTTTAAGGAACAATTGCTACGTTCAATACTTTTAACCCTATCACACAACAATTCTCATACTGTGACAGTGAATTGCCTGTGGAGGATATCATCTCTACCAAGTGAAATCTTCCTAGACTTGAGGAATATCAACAGTATGTCTCCTTTGTTGATTTCATTGAGACTTAGTGCAAGCATAACCTTGTAACGAGGATTCAATCTTGGAAAGGAAATAGGAATTCTGAAAAGTTCAGACTTCTATAACTACATATCTGAAAAACTTAGTCTTGATCTGTTCCTTATTTTCTATGTCTCTATTGATTTGCCTTAATCCCTACCTAGGGTTTCTGTTTTTTCCATGTTACTTTTCAATATTTGCTGTGCTTGAAGCCTTTTGTAATGTTTTGATTAATTGTTCTGCGTCCTCACTGCCTTCTTCAGTTCTTTTGTTACAATAGAAATTTTCTCAGGAAACTGAAGAAGGAGTTTGACAAACACTTGAAAAAATTGTAAAGAGCAAATTCACCAACCCCCTGGTTTCTGGTTTATCTAGAGAGCACAGAAATATGTGCATGATCTTGGATTATTCACCACACAACAAACATGTTTTAGGAATAGGTATAAAGTGCACTGAGGTGCTCTTGAAGAGATTCTTAGTAAAATGATAGTAAAAGTTAAATATTTGTACCAAAATTGTGCTACAGTCTCTTAAGTATTCAGACAACTCATGGGAGTAGATGCAGGCATATAATATGCTCAACAGAGAGGACATGAAGAAAACTCTTAATATTATTACATTGTATTTGCCAAAAGTAATATAGAATCTCTCCCACTGTCTTCTACCCAGATATGTAGAGGTTTGCATATCAGTATGTGTTTGACGAAGTGACCATGATCACTGAATTATGATCGACAATTCCCTTTTTTTTTCTGTTCCCTTTATCGTGTTGCCTTTTTTTTCCAAGTTATAATTTATCATAAGTGTATTTTTGTATTATGATAATAGTTGTAGAACTTGGTTTACACGACTTAATAAAGCACTCTGACTGTGAATTAGTGCAACATGCTGCTATATACTAATATATATTGTCATCTGTGAATTGAGAAGGGCTTTTAGTTTTGGCACTCGAGAACAGACAAATGATATGTAGGTATGACCTCTGATTAATGCCACTCCATTCTTTGAATACATTGCTAAAGGCCTACGTGAAGTTACATTTACATGTAAATTACTACCTCCATTTCAAGCATGTTTAAGATAAATTTCAAGTATTCAAGAGAATATTGATGCTTTCTATTGAATTAGTCAGTATGTAATATCGCAAGTAGATTACGTTACCAGGAGAAATTGATTGGAACAAAATCTTTATTGCATATAAGGAATAAAAAGACTTGTTTTCCTCCACACAAGAAATTGTCTATCATGACTACTAGCCAAGATTTAAATGGAAGTTCTTTTCTTCATTTTCTGAAGGGTACATTTTGACTCCTTTATTTGTCTCAAACACAGAAAAAAAGTTTTAGATTAGATATTTGTTGCACAAGTACATGGAAAGCTGTGGTTCTCATGGGTGTAGTGCTCAGGTTTGTCGGATTAGTCCTTCTTTTTGTAGAGGCTTTTAATTACTTTCCCACTTAATCTGAATGGAAAAATTACTCAGGCAGTACTGAGTATTTTCAGCGATCTTATCCATACTATAAAAAAAATGAGGTTTTCTCATACCATTTTTGACCTACAAATAGAATTACTCAGCAGAAAGATTGAAATATTACCAAATCCTGTTTTATTTCTGAATTTGCTTTTAATTTATGTCAACTGTCAAGACAAAGCTTTCCCATATTGTACTCTATAGATGTTTTGCCTTGAGATTTGGAACTAACAGAAAGATATTTTATAGATCTATAACCAATGTAGGACATTGTGAGTGTGTGTGTATTTTTTCTTATTTATTTTTAGTAAATTACCTGTTCTGTCCTGAACATTTAATGTGTATCCTGTGAAGTATCTTACAGAAAAGTTCAAACTGTGTATTCAATGCATTTTTATTTAATTTGCATGGAACTTTTCAGAGATCTTTCCTTTCATCTTCCAGTCAAGCTGTGCATACTACTTCTGCAAAATTGTACAAAACTTTTATGTTTTTTTTTCCCCCACTGGAAAAGTCAAAAAAAAAAAAANTGATTTTAGTTATTGAAACTATAGATTGTTACTTATTTATCTTCTTCTCTGAAATGGAGCTATAGAAGTAGTCAGAAATTTTAGACTGTCTTTCAGACAGACCGTCTTAATCAACAAAAGACATCCTAGGGAAGATTACAGGCAATCAAGGGAATAGGTTTATGAATAGTTCGTGTAAGTAAATACATATGTATGTTTATATATTTGCATATATATGCACACACGCGTATTCTAGCTGTAATATACTTCAATTAAAAGTCAACTGGAAGTATAAGGCAATAAAAATGATGGAATGTAGTGATGCTACATTTAGAAAATGATTGTGAAAATAAAAGTGTGAACAAAATAAGAAATGTCTTATATAATTTAGCAACTATTTTCTATTAACAAATGTAGTCAGTTGTGAAATTTCCCATGAACATAAAAATGAGAGCAGCTTAATGTTTCTTTTAGTCCTTCTTGAAGAAATATTTACTTTCTGTACTTTTTGGAAAGGTACTTAGACATAGTGATCAGTTATTTGAGTGAGTATGTGTTGTTTTCTGTCAAGCAACATAGTGTTCTGCCAGTGCTCCCTGAATATCTAGCAAATATCCTGAACAGTCTAATACATTTTATGTTATGTGGAGTTCATATTTTTTCCCCTCAATATTTGAAGATGACGAAGATTCTTGTACAATAACGAGGTGAACAGTTTTGTAATACATAGATTGTGTTGCAATTTGAAGTTATTTTGGTTGACAGGGAAGAGATCTGTAGATCTCCATTGGCTCAACTGATTGTGTGCTTGTTGACCAACTGTGTATACTGTTTCTGAGCTGAAACTTACAGCTTCTGCTTCCAAAAGAATCCTGAATCCCCTATTTCTCAAGTTAAAAAGCTTTGTTTTGTAGGCTCGATTTACAACTTTGTTTTGTAGGCAGTAAAAAACAGAAAAACCTTTTGTGTTTTAGCCACAATAAAAAAGTTACATTAGTATAAATGGGTGTTACAGAGGAATTGAGGTTTACTTATAAGACTTGTGATTATGTTTTTTAAGAAAAATTACGTGAACTAGCCTATCTGATTATGCTGATGAGTTCATATTTTGATATTATGGATGTTAATATCCTTTAGCTCTCTGTGGAATTGACCTAAAATTATTTTGCCTTTTTATTGCTATGACTTCATCACACTATTGTACTCCCTAGAGATTACATCTATCAGCCTCAAAGGGGCAACTCTGAAAAGAGTATGTTTTCCTGCAGACAGTCTTGGGTTTCAGTGCCAAGGAGACGAGAAGCATACCTCTCAGCTTTTGGACAGAATTGCAAAATGCCTGATGTGATTCATCCTTCCTGCAAGTAACAAAGCATAGGAGAGAAAATGGAAAGGAAAATAGAAGAACAAAAAACTAAACATTAAACTGTGCATGGAAAAAGTGATTTACTTTCTTTTATTTTCAAAGTATTATCACAGTCAGAGGCTACACTATTTGAACTGAGATAAAATTAACAAAATTCAGAGCCTATTAAATTAACGTCAATGGATTTTCATTTTCGTATCCAATCTCTGTAGTAGAGACCAAAGTTTTGATCAAAATATTTTATATGAGCAGATTAATCCTACATTTTAATTCCAGTAGGTGTAACCTACATTCTGAGGTTTTAAAATCTTGTTTTCTGCCCTGGGTAAAACAATGCCCACTACCTAGCATTTAAATGCCTACTTGTTCAGGAAAAAGTTATTTGTCCTATCTTACTTGACTCAGTGCTAAACCTCTGTCCTCACTACCAAAGTGGATGTACTGTTGACATGTAAATATTCTTTCAGGTTATCAAGGGAGTTAATGCGAGTACACTCTGGCACACTGACTTATCTCTCTAAGTGATGAAAGCCTGATGCTGTGTCAGAACTGCAGGAGGATATTTAAAAAGGCTGCAAGAAAGGCTGGGGACATTGTACCAAACCCTGTCATCTTCTGAATCCACTTAACAAATGATGGGTCAGAAGAATTCTGTGTATGCAATTGATGTGCAGATGCTCAATAATAATGCAAATAACAACACTACATATTTGAAAAAACAATAACAACTCTGTGCTATGGCTGACCATTTATCCCTTGAATTATTGAGCTATCCAGTTTCTCCCAGAGTTTCTTCAATGTTTTGGCGAAAAGTATACAGATTTTGCATTGAAAAACAGAATTGACTTGCTCAATGTATTTTTTCCACCTTCAGTTGTCATTAAAGTTGTACACACCATGAGTATGAGGGAGAGAGTGTGCTTTGCATTTGAGGGTACGGTGTTTTCCTTTGTCAGGTTGGTAGTGCTCACTCAACTGTGATGCAGACAAGGAGAGAACAGTGTCTGCACACAGCTGAATTTGCTGTTCCCTTTAATCATCTTTTTTCAGTCTTCTGATGGAATTAGTCTATTTATTTATGGCATTTTAGATTACTACGAACATGAAGTTCATGGCTTTTCTATTGTTCTGTGGAACTGACTGAGATTTATCCCAAGATCTCTACTCTCCTAATAATATAGCTGATGATTTGTGTCTTTTGCATAGTCGTTCTTCATTCATTGTAAAGACAAGCTAAGAGAGGATATTAGGCAAGGTAGGCTTGTGAAAAATGCAACACCAATGATAGAATGGTTCTCAAGTGTTTCCAGTAATAAAGACAAAAAGTAAGAAGTATTATGAAGGCTGGATGTGAAGAAGGGCAAATCCACTGATAAAGTGAATGAAAAGAGGGGGAGTTTCATTGGAATCAAATGGCATATATTTTGGTTCTGAGGGAGTTGCAAGAGATGGCAGCTTTATTTTTTCAACTGCTTATCAGTACCAGTATATTACGGAGACTACTTCCAACTATGTTGACTGAGAGAGTAGGACCTGGCTATTCTTAGGTATAAAAGGTATATTCATAAAGAAAATAATTCTGTTTCTTTAATTACTCTTTATGTAGTCAAGAAGTAGAACTTTTGTTTCTTAAGCAATTTTGATTATCTCTTAAATTTATTTTATTGTATCATTTAATACTTTCAAACAGTATTTTAATATTAGTATTTGAAAATATTTTCATAAGTTGTTATGCTATTTAATTTTTCTGCTGATATAATATAAAAATTCAAGTATGAAGATAAAAATTCTTGAAACAAAACCTTTTGAATTGTCCTAAATAAAAATACTGAAGGGGAAAATAGAGGAAGTCCGGAACAATTACTGTGTTTTGAAGTTAAATAAGGTAAACATAGATTTTTGCTTTATTATCATGCCATTTAATTTTCCATTGTACTTTTTTGTTGGGAGAGCATTAATGAATGACAGAGAGGCAATTTTCCTACTAAGATGTCAGTTATGCACAAACTTTTTTAGTACTTTTTTTGTTCTCAGATGGCAGAAGTGGCCCCTCTCGGAAAATACTCACAAGATAAACTTTCCCTGCAAGGTATTTATAACAATGAAAAAAAAAGGCTTTGAAACATTTTCCAAAGTAGAACTATCAGGGACTGTTGATTTGCATGTAAGATACATTCATGACATTTTTTCAAGGCGTTTAATTTTTAAAGAAGTATTATTTGTGATATTGCTAAAGACGTGTGTTTAATTTAAAACATTAAAGTAAAAATACAAGCTTCTCAATACAAAGAGTCAAATTCTGATACAATTTCCCGAGGAAAAAAAATGTAATTGCCATCCAGTCTCTTTTAATGTAATCAATCTATTCAAAGAGCGAATGCAACTAGTAAGCAAGCTCTTACTCCAATCTGTAAGTCTATTAAAAGTGTAGTCCTCATGGTTCTGTAGCACTTCCTAAAATAATTCTTTTCTCTGCTATTTTACCTTGCTTTTAAATGTTATCTCCTTTTTAAAAAGAAAATTCTGAAGTCCCCGGGAGATCAGCATTTGAGTTCTGAGAAGGTACATTTGAGATCCAAATGTACCATCTGCTGCTATGACTGAATTTGCCTGACTTTTGGGAAACACTGTGAGACAGCCTTTCTTTCAGTAGCACCCTCTTAAAGATTGGTGCCTTATGGCTATCATCTGTTATTTAATACTGCTCAGACTTCAGTGGTCTGAAAATTAAACTAGAATTCTTGTAAAGGACAGATTTCACCGTGAGACTTTGCTGTTTTTGCTTTCCTAGGAGAATAAGACCCTTGATAATAGTGTGGTAAGGTAGTAAGTGATGTTTTGTTGCAGATATTAAAATATGTCAAATAGCCTTTTGAATTCTTAAAGTCATCTTTAATCTTTATGTAATGCAATTAATGACGAATTCTGAATGAAATTGTAGAAATCCTAAACTGAGGGACTTCAAATTTCACGTAGTCTTCCACATTGTCTTATCTCAATAATATGCTGCTTGCTTTTATTAAGTCACAGTAAACAGAGATGTTGAAAGAGAGTGGCTATAATCACAGCTTCTTATTCATTCAACTGAAAACTGTTTATCAGACCATAACAAAGCAATCTGTAAAAATTATCAACAGAAAATGGCTAAATTTATCAAGTGAATCATTCCTAAAAGCTATTTACAATGACTTGTTGTCATCATATTTTAGTTCATTTTCTTATCAGTCCTGTTTAAACATGTAGAGATATAGATGTATATTTAAACACCGGCAACAAAATAACCCAAGTGTAAATAGAACTGCACATTGGTTTTTCCTGTTTAAAAGAAATTGATCTGAAGCACCAACAAAAACTTTCACACGCTCATGTGAATAGTTGCACCATCTGTCTTCCAGAAAGATTTCCTGCTTATTTCGTCTGAAAGGAGGTGTGCATGATTATATGCATCTGAACTTAAGACTATATGAAAACAGTAGTGTGAAAACAGCAGGATTAGCAGAGCACTGCCTGCTCAGGAGACAATGTAGTATTGCTTTGTACTCACTCTGTGTCTAAATTGCCAAGTGTTCAGCATTCTTAAATTGGTAAACATTCACGTTCACAAATAGAAAGCGAAACAAGTGCTTTATTCTTAATTAATTTCCAAACACTAATGTATGAAAATAAGAATTTGAAAGTATCTTAATCAGATTCTGAGTTGCTCTGTTTCCATTACACCAGATTATGAATTCTCAGTTTTGAAAATGTTGTCTAACAAGCAGTGTGATAGCAGTATTATAGATTACAAACACCATAAAATTAATAAGGCATAGTTTGCTTTTTTTTATTTTTTGCATTTTAGAAGTTAACTATTTTACCCAGTGAAATTGTGCACTATGTGATATTTGATGGTCACTCAATAATTAAGCAAAACTGGTATTATATTTTGTATTTAATTCAAAACTGATGCTGCAAGCAGCCAACACTTAGACCCACTCCGTATGGCTCAAAAATAGAGGCTTACTACCCCAAACTACCCTTACTTTGTTAGGAAATATTTATCAAAGTTCTAGCTGTTGATGTCATAGAAGAAAGTCACAGGAAAGGCATTCTGAATCCAAAGCACTTCTAGCTGTGGGGACTTTCCTATTTTTCTGCTTAATCCTGCAACAACAATCTGCTTATGCTTCATGTCTCCACCAGTGTCTGGTTCACAGAGACTTTTTTTTCCATTGGTAATTTGAACTGTTGCGTAAGTTTCAAAATGGGAAGAACTCAATATATTCTTGCTTTACTAAATAATGAGTGGTCTTTTTCACCTTAAATTTCAACTGCAAAATCTCACTGGCTTTGTATGGTTTACATGGGTGAGACTTGATGAAAGCGTCATTTGGCACTTAATTGGACTGTGTGTTTGGGAACACATTTCCTGTAATGCACTTAACATGCTTTAAATCCATTTTCACTGAGACACCTTTGGGACTTTATGAAGAATAACAGGGATCTCTGAAAACAAATTTCTTAATGTCTGTGTGCAACTGAGATGGAATTAAAATGCAAAGCAATTTAAAATTGCTTGCTATTGTGAAGACTAAAGTTTTCGGTTTTAAATGTTTCGATATGTACGCATTTGTTCTCAGCTGTGCAGTACAGCTTTAACTGCTTTGAATAAAAATACTCGCAATC
The DNA here is from genome assembly GCA_013396635.1 of Penelope pileata. Lineage (NCBI taxonomy): Eukaryota > Metazoa > Chordata > Aves > Galliformes > Cracidae > Penelope > Penelope pileata. Next base: position 94,701 of record WBMW01002606.1, read on the forward strand.
AAAGTTGAGTTTCAATGCATCTGAGATTGAACACAGTAGCAAGGGGACATTTATAAAGCTCTACCTGATTCCATGTAAGCTTTATTCATTGTTAATGCCAGGTTTTCCTGATGTTTTCGTGTGCAAATGTCAGGGGTTTTCATTTGTTTTTGTTTTAAATTGGTGTTGGTTTGTGTAACAGAGATGTATTTTATTTCGAAAGAATTTATCGGTGTGCTGAACTGTGTGGTATGAAATACAACATTCCTACAATAATTATTTAACATCTCTATTATACTATTGATTAGGAGTTAAACAGGTCAGGCCCTATTGTACTAGGCACTGTGGAAGCATATAAAACGTGACAGCCCTTGTTTTAAAGAGTTTGTAGTCTGGAAGACTACAAGTGCCAAGTGGATAAAGGAAATGAGGAATGAAAGGAGACAGAGTGGTGGTGGGGGGAGCCCTTACACCTCTGTGAAGTTCATACCTCTTTAAAGGAAGTTATTAAAACATACAAGTGTTTCACCCACATGTTCTAGGGGTTATTGACTGATCTGACCTCATATTTAAAACTTGCCATAGAATTTTCTTTCATAATTCCTGCATTAAGCCTATTACATCTGACTCTGCAAGAGTGCTTATTTAAAAAATAAATTAAAAAAAGACGGTATGAAAGAACTTAAATCCTTCCCATGAGCAGGACTTTTAGTAACAGCTGCTTCTCTGTCTAGACTTCTATCTCAGTGTTCATCCTTATTGTAATAATATGTCAGCCAGATATATGATATACACATGTGGGTACTAATGAACTCTGTAATAACTCAAAATGCTTCTATACAGTGAGTTATGAGTTAATTCTTCTGTTTTCCATGTGGGTCTGTGCAATAAGGAAACTTCTTAACAATTTTAGAAGAATTCAAGTATTATGGAAGTTTTCTTTTTACTTATTTGGGGAAAAGAGTTTGTCTGTGAAATTGGCTTGGATTTGAGATCTCAGTTCAGCTCAAGTAACTTCCTTTCTTTCTTTCTCCATATAATTTTCACATCTTTCAACTGACAAAAACCTGAAGGAGATAACAAGAAGAGTAAAGTTGAAAGTATTGGCAAGACAACCCTGGAAATAAAAGTCCTGAGAAAGGCTAGAGTTAATGAGAGAAAGTATGATTGAGAAAAGAGTTTGGTCCAGCTCTTCTCTTTAATGTTGGCTGATTTAAGGCAGCTTCACTGTGTTAATCGACACAGTATGCAAAATCTTGTTGGATGTAGTTTTTCACCATTTCTTCTTAAACAAATATGAATTGTTTCCTATTATTTTCTGTGTTGCAGTCCAGTATTAATGAAAAAGAATGTAAATAACATTAAATACTTTTACTTCTTAACTTTTTAATGAACCAGTATTTCCCTTTCTGTAATTCCTTTCAAAAAGTCTCCACTGAAGAAATGTAGATGCTTTATAATTTCTTTTCCTACGGCTATCTTTTGGCAATTGGTCACCTGAAACGTGTACTGACTGATTTTATTTGTGTTTTCATTTTAAATACTAAATTATACTAAGAAAAACTAAATAAGTAATTTTTTTTTATTCGAGGTAAAAAATGAAAACAGACCATTTTTTCTTGTATTTCAGTATCATTATCACTTCTGCTTTATGAAGGCTGAAGCTGCATTTTGTTTTTTAACTCAGCTTTTTTTTAGCATTGATAAAATATTATCCATGTTGAGGTATTCCTAAGTCTATTACATTATTGTTCATGATGATTAATGTATGTACATGCAGCTGTAGGATACGTCTTTCTAAAGAAGTATATTGATCCAGGTTTATCTGAAATTTGAATTTTGGTCTTTAACTTGCCAACCATAAGGATTTTCTTTCACATCCTTAACAATATACACATAGCTGAGGTGCTCTGCTTCTGCTCTGAAAACAGCTTCTGAAAAAAAAAGACAGTATTATTTAGCTGCCACAGGTAGATGAAAGCTTTTCTATGTACATGGGTCGCTCTGAAAGTAATGCCTCCTGTTTTATTTCCATGGAAATTACAAGAGCTACAAGGAGCACAATAAAGCTACTTGATAGAGCAAATTCTCAACTATAAAACTATTTTTCAGCATAGTCACCTACATTAGCCATATATTTTCGACAATGAAGAACAAAATCCTGCGTGCCACGCTTGTAAATATTTCCACAAGTGAATGTGACCCACTGCTTCACAGCTGCTACATATGAAAAAACATTTCTAGGAAAATATTGCCCACGTAGTACATCTTTCATTGACCCAAACAGATGGAAGTTAGAAGGCATCAAATTTGAACTACACAGTGGATGTGATAGGACAGTCCAGCCAAGACTGGCAATGTACTCCATGGTCTTCAAACTGGTATAGGGCCTGCTGTTATCATGTTCTCAGAGCTGATGGTTTGTCTATGTTCCTGGATATACAGAAGGTACACCCATTTCCTATCCCGCAAGGCAGTGCATGTCACTGACGTCTGTGTCTTCAACTTTTTCTTCAATACGGGACTCACATGTTGCCACTCCATGGATTGCGGTTTTGACTCTGGCTCATAGTGGTGACACCACGTCTGGTCACTGATAATGATGCTATCCAGGAAACTGTCACTTTCAGCCTTGTATTGGTTCAATAGGGTCTGATAAACTTGCTTATGATGTTCTTTTTGTTCCCACGTGAGCCTTTTGGGGCAGAGTGGCTGGGTGACTGTGCAGAGGAAAAGGACCTGGGGGTGTTGGTTGATGCTCGGCTGAACATGAGCTGATAGTGTGCCCAGGGGGCCAAGAAGGCCAATGGCATCCTGGCCTACGTTAGAAATAGTGTGGCCAGCAGGAGCAGGGAGGTGATCATCCTCTTGTACTCAGCTCTGGTGAGGCCGCACCTCGAGTACTGTGTTTGGTTTCGGGCCCCTCACTATAAGAAAGGCCCTGGAGCGTGTCCAGAGAAGGGCAACAAAACTGGTGAGGGGTCTAGAGCACAAGTCTTGTGAGGAGTAGCTGAGGGAGCTGGGATTGTTTAGTCTTGAGAAGAGGAGGCTCAGGGGAGACCTCATCGCACTCTACAACTTCCTGAAAGGAGGTTGTGGTGAGGAGGGGTTTGGCCTCTTCTCCCAGATAACTAATGATAGGACAAGAGGGAATGGCCACAAGTTGCACCAGGGGAGATTTAGGTTAGATATAAGGAAAAATTTCTTCTCCTGAGGAGTGGTCAGGCACTGGAACAGCCTGCCCAGGGAGGTGGTGGAGTCACAGTCCCTGGTGGTGTTCTAGAAGCGTCTGGATGAGGTGCTAAGGGATATGGTTTAGTAGTTTAGTGGGTAGTAATGGTGATAGGAGGACGGTTGGACTAGATGATCTTGTAGGTCCTTTCCAACCTCGTGTTTCTATGATTCTGTGATTCATGGGACCCACCTGGTGCAAACTTGGTGACAGTCCAATATTGCCACTGTTGTTTCTAGCACATTGAAGCCAATATTCAGCTGTGTACATAGTTCTCTGGTCTTAATTTGCTAATTCATGTCGATGAACTGATTGAGATACTTTTCGTTTTGTGATGTGACAGCTGAGCATGGCCATCTGGAACGTAGTTTGTCTTTCACGCCGCTGTTGCCACTGCTGAAACACACCACCCACCACCTCACTGTGCTCACAACCACTGTTTGATCTCCATCAAAGTTCAGCAAAAATCGATGAATGTCAATGGGTGCAATTTTTTTCACATGAATGAATTCAATTCCACACCTTTTCTTCATATGCTCTTCCATGTCAGATATCATTTTGTCATTTCTGCTTCTCTGCTGCTACCTGTTTCATGGCAAAAAAAATGTAATGAAATATTGGTGGGAAGGTTCATCCTCTACTGCCACACCACCAATACCTATTTCTGATGTTGTGGGTCAACATAATAAAATAGGAGGCATTACTTTCAGATCATCCCTCTTTTTGTAGCAAAAATGTATGTGCTTCTTGGACTGCAAATGTAACATTTAAGAATGACTTTGCAGACAGCACAAATAAAGACTAAATCTGAATTTTTGTAGTGGAAACAAGTTATGGGTATTGTTATGGTATTCAAATCTTTGAATGAAAACTTTACGTCTACTTGTCCAAGATAAACAGATGATTTGGATATGCTCAGTGGCTAACCCAAAAACTTCAGATATTTCTGTCTTGCTTTGAAGACATTTCATTCAACATGAATGTAAATACTAGCAGGCTTTTAGAAATTCAAAAATTTATCTGTAGGTACAAATATCTGTTAAGGTGTTTTAGAAAAACAGATCCCTCGTGTCAATTACTGAAACTGAATAGACAATTGTAACTAGTTCACAGACAATTCATTAACTCAAAGTGAAATGTGTTATTCCCCTTATTTACTGTGAATGTTGCTGAGCTATAAAAATAGTCTGAATTAAGGACTTATTATTATAATATGTTCACAGTTATATATTCTAGTTGCAAAGAACAGCTGAAATAGTTTCTTCATGAACATTTGATCTAAGTCAATTTAGGTGTGTATGAATTCAAGCATTCATAATATTGATCAATACATATCTCTCCTACTTAAAATAGCGTGAATTCAGTGCTATATATATATTTATTAGAACAGGTGAATGCAATTAAATATTCTTCAGTTTTTGTAAAGCACTAAGAGCAGGAAAGAATCTAGTAGTTTGCTATGGGAAAACTTTTTTTTTCTCCCTAGGAACTGCATTTATTTTGCAGAAATATCTCATATTTTCTCTCATTTAATTAGAGCTGAATTATTCTTACTTTCTCCTGTTACTTTTTTCTTTTGTTACTAAATAATCACTTATCATTCTTTTAAAAAGTGATGAGGCCCAATTCACACCAAAGAAAACATATACCAGAGGATGTTTTCTGTTTTCTTAGTTTAGTCCATGCTGTTTTGAGAAACTTAGGAATAACTATGCAGGAATAGCATTTAAGTGAAAACAAGGCTGGAGCTATTCACAGTCCAGTGTGATTGGAGGGCTGAGCTATTTCCAGTGACAGTGTCTACAGGGATGATGATAATTCCATCTGCAGCATCACCAAAGACTTTAAATCTTCACATTTAAAGTTCTTACAGATGTCTTTACCTCATTACGTGGCTACTGGGGGATTGTCTCATCTGTTGTACTTTGCAACTGAGTATGCCTTTAACAAGCAATCTGGCATTAACCTTCTGTTTCTACCACTGGAAAGCACAGAATTGTTATATATCATTGATACTGTTAATTACACTGCTGTGCTAGGCATCATTAAAGCTCAGAGTGCTGAAAGGCATATCAGGAGAATTCATTTTTACTTAAGTGAAACTGCATTTGGCAACCTGAGAAAACTGTTACAAGTTCTTTTTTCCCCACTAACCTATATTTCAAGATGAAAGATAATTACCTTAAACTTCCTGGTCTAAGTAAACTTAAAAAGCTTTCTTAATTTTTTTTTCTGTTTTGTTTTAAAGAATTTTTGTTATTTTGTTATGCTAAGAACATTCTAGAAATATAAATGTTTTATATAGCTTGAAAGCTGTGTTTAAACTGTGGAATACCAAGACCATTAAGAGAGAAAACACATCAGGTTTTGACGTACTTGCAATGAGTTGGCACGTGTGATACATGTTTGGTTGAGGGAAAGATTTGTTGATTACAGTGCACTTTCTCATGTTCTACTTAGTAGCATCATTGTTCTGAGTACCACTGAAAATGAGTGCCTCTAAATATGCTGGAAAGGTATACGTGTTCTTGCTCATTGCCAGCCAAAATAGTGTTTTTTACCAAACCAGATGGATGATTTCAAAATACAACTTAATGGTACTTGTTCATTGAAATGACATATATAAGTGTTAAGTTTTGTGAAATGATTGATTTTGCCAGTGAATCTAGCCAATAAAATAAAATCATTTTGCATAATTTTGCAATTTTTTCTTTTGCTTTCCATAATGAAATGAAGAAAAAATCTTGTAAGGTTGTGTAATATATTGATAGAACAACAAGATATGATAGAAGCAATATATTATTTCAGTATAGAACTTGCACTATTTTAAAATGAAATACATAATACTTGGACAGAAACATCAACATACGCATATAGGGAGTTTCAGATTTATGTTCTTTTTAAAGCAAAAATTTGTAGCCGAGTTTTAGTTAACATATTTCTCAATGACAGAGCTCTGTTATATTAGGAATAAAGTACACAATGCCACATAAAACACCTAATCAATGCAAATATGTCACATTAATTTGAATAAAGAGTACTGGCTGCATGTATTTCGGCATCAAATTTTAGAAGGAGAGCTATCAAAACCCAAAATACTATAGTATCCCCTCCCAAAAAAAAAAAAGTGGGTAGTAATTTCAAATTAACAGCATCCCTGTAATTTTAACTGCAGCAAGATTTTCAGAAACAAGCTTTTGTCACTGCCTGAATATATACCAGTGTTTTACGGGACTGCGTTTTTTAGCATTTGGTATCACTAGGATGCACAACGGAATTACTTGCATGAGAATTGGTTATCTAATTCTCATGTATATAGGCTTGCATTTTTTTTTTTTTACAGATTTTCATTTTTAGTAGGAACTTTGTGTGTATACTAAATGAAAGCTTGTCCCAAAAGTACATTACCTATGCAGATTTTTTTTAATAGAAATATCATAAGTTATATTGAAATTATTGCAAATTTTATTAAAGTGCACATCTTTCATTAAGGTTAAATTAATCCTATCTGGTGGTTCTGTACCATCCATCCTTTAAGGCTATGTATGATTAATGCTTAACTTAATATATAAGAGGTTCTCCTGACAAGAGAATTTTCTTATGCTTTTCTTTTGGTTAAGAAGGGGTTGAGATGTGTGTGGGCAGTTGTATGTGTATTCTGTTACCAAGCAGCGTTTGCGTGCAAACCTTTCCTACATTTTCCTTTGAGGAAATTGTCCTAAGAAATAAAACAGTTGAAATATGGAAAAAAAGAGAAAAAAGATTTAACTGTATATTTAACTATATATTTTTATATGAAATAGATTTTTTATATATAATAGAACAAATTAAAGGAGCTGTTGCTCTCTCCCTCTTCCTTTTAACAAATTAGACAAAGTTCTCATGTTGCGTAAGTGTAGATATAGTTTATTGCATGAGATTGTCATTAACCTATATTGATCTTGATCTAAAGACTGCCATTTCTTATCACAGGAGTAAAAGTGAAGTGATAACATGAAAATAAAATCAGAATCTTTCTGTTTCTTTAAGAAGCCATAATTATCTTAATACCTTGTAATGAAATATTATCACATGGAAAATACGAATGAAAGACAAGGTCAGTAGTTTGTGATATTTACATGGCATTTGGAGTTACTGCATAGTTCACTTGGCTGATGTTCTCTCAACACAAATCTGACTTGTAACTTACATTATATGCCCTTAGACTATACACATAAAAAATTATTTGTGAGTAAACAGCTAGAATAACAGGGCTGCCTATTGCCTAAATACTGTCATGGTAGAATAATTCTTACAGAAATAGCACATGAGACCTGGTCCAGTCCCTATCTATCAATTCTGTGGACTTGATTAAACATTAGTCAAAGTCCTAGTTAACTGAAACTAGAGCTAAATGGTTTATTACTTGCTTAAATTACTTGAAGTTTCTCATAGTGAAACAACAGCTCTTAAAGTTTCTGAATATTGGGAAAAAAACAATGTGCAGTAAGAATTGCATCCTGTTCTCTCCAGTGAAAACCACTTGATGTTATCAGCCAATTTATGTTCAAATTTTTGTAGTGTTATTTTTTCGGAAGGTTCTATTTCAAAGAAAGAGGTGAAATATGGTCCTAGAATATTGAATAATATGTTTTTAAAGACCATTCTGTGTTCCATAGTATAACAGAGCTGAAGGAACTGAGACGGTACAGTCTGGTTTGGTTAGTAGCTGTTTTTCACCTTTGGATAGTTAAAAAATAAATAGGTAATATATGCATTGGTTTTAGAGATTGACCAAACACAGAGTTTATGTAGAATAACCAAAACCTGAACTACCTCTGTCTTTCTGCATTAACTTAGTTAAACCTAGATCAAGTGACCTATTTACTGATTCAACATTAGTTTGTAAGTAAGTTAGTTTGTAAGTTAGGAGATAAAGACTTTTAAAGTCTCTAGAAATGCCAGTCTCCAGCAACCATATAATGCATGAAGAGGAAATTCTGGCTGAACCTTCCCAGCAGTCAGCTAAAACCTTGTAGCATAGATTAATCCAATGTAGCAGCCATGAAAGGAAGGATTTGATATCTTAAGAAAAGTTCTTGTTTTTAATAAAAATATGCAAGTTTTTATTTCCTTGAACAACTGTTCCTTTTTCAAACCTGTAATGTAGGCTATGCAGACTTGTTTGCAGAAGTTTAAACAAATACTTGTTCGATATTTATCAGTTACTCCCAATCTATTACCACATATGTCTGTAAACTATCATAATTGCGGAAAGCAGTGCTTCATTATCATAACTAGTTGGATTTGAAAGAGAAACAGTCTTTGGAAGTTTTTTTTTTTTTTTTTCTTCCCTGTCAATTCTCCGGCAGTAATTTCACTGGTAAGCAAATAACATCTTTCTAATACCATAACAACCAATAAGATAATTCATAAAAGCAGAAAGATGGCCATTGGACAATATAACTGCAAAAAACCTAATCTCTTCTTATCATCTTAGCTGTATTTTAGTGAGAAGAGCTAATATATATACATGCTAGCCTGTTTGTGGATGTGTTTTTCTATTGAGGTGTGGCTTAAAAGCTTTACTGGAGTACTTTCTTCAACTTCAAACATTAACAACATTGACAAATTATGAATCAATTTTCTCTAACTATCTCCTCTGCTACAAATAAAACCCAAACAAACAGCCCCAAACATGTAAACACATAGTTTAAAAAAAGTCTCTGCTTTTCAAAATAATATTTTCATATTTATTCTCATTTCTGAATTTGATAGATGGGCTCTGAAATTATGCAGTGATGGAACCTCTGTCATAAGAAATTTTCACTTCAAAAATGTGATTTAGTTCACATATTGTCTTAGTTTCTAACAGAAGTTACTTCTCTCATAGTGTCTGGTATGAAGCTATGTTTTGGTCTCAGAAGAAAAACAAAGCTGATAACANAATAAATTTAGGGAAGTCCTACAGTGACCTGTGCAAGTCATAAATGATCACACCAGTCCCTTCTGTTTTTATTGTCTATGAATCCTGAAATCTAAAAACTTAGCTTAACAGTAAAGGAGTCTCACAAATCATCTTAATCCTCAGTAAATCCCCCAAACATAATAACATTGATGTCAAATTGAGTGACGACCTTAGTAGCTGATTGCTGATGAGAATTAGAGGTGACTGCTAGTTAGGTAGGTTTTTCCAGTTGAGTGCTATGAGGTGAGATTCACCAAGACAGAATCTGTACAACTAGTTCCAGTTGAATTAGGTTATGTTTTTTTTCATTATAAAGATCTTCTGTATGCAATTATATAATATTTTTAATGTTTTCCCCAGTTATGGGAGAAGATACTGCAAAAAAATTAACTGATGTCCATAGTTGTTATGGTTAGATAGAAAGGTGTTTCCACACTTGAGGGAAAAATAGCGTGTGTTTTTTCTAACATGTTTTGTTTCCTTATTTTGCTTGTTACTTGGAATTATGGTTAAAACTGCCCAGAAGCTGCGTTTATCAAGAGAATCTTGGCTACAGGCAGAAGACATATGAGGTAGGGATGAGCTATGAGTATGCTACATTTAACATAAATAAAATGACAGATAATGTGATGTGGTATAACAGAAGATATTACATATTCTATAACATTCAGAACATATGGGAAAAGTGGGCTTGACTGAAGTTAGAATTTTTGAGATATTGACATAATTGTATCCAATAGAATTAAGCTGTTCAAAGAAGCTGAGCTCACATTGTAGATTCACGGCTTTACAGAGTTCACAGATCTCTCCACTTTACTTTCAGGGTGCTACTCTTATCATAACTACACGCCAAACAGGAAGACAGAAACAATATTAATAAGTAAGATGTTCTTGTTCATCACACACTGAGGTGAGTTTTGTAATGGTGCTTTAAAAACTGCTATTCATCCTTCACAGTTTGTTTGTTTGACTGTAAGATCTAGGTGATCCGTCTGTGTTACTGCTGTTTCTGTAATCTGAACTGCATTTTCTTGTAGTATTTAGGCTGTTGTGTTTCCTTTCATCATGCTGTGTTTCTGTTGTGTTTTCCAACCACTTTATTCTTAGCTTCAACAACATGCCATTATAGAGCTTTCATTCCACTCAAACATATCACAGGAAAAAAAGAAAGGAAAAAACTCTCAAGCAATGTTTAGATCTAAGACCAAGGACAATCTCTCTAATGAAGGACACATGAAAGACATGATCAGTATAAAAGTCTGTTACTATCTTTGACTGGATGTCCAATTGAGAGACAAAGTCTTTGCAAGGGATTAGACACATCCTACCTGGAGGATTGAGCTTAAACTGCTTCACCCCACAGTGATCAGATGACTGCTGATGGAGAATTATTAATGGGATCATTGCCACAGATTCACGTGAGTTAACCTTCAGTTTGAAGATACAAAAGGGAAAACACTTTACCATAAGGACAGTCACAGCCTGATGGTTCTTTTTAAAAGCAGGTTAATCATATTGTCACATCTTAAAAATAGGACTCAAGGGGAAAATATTTCTGCTTTGAGGAAACACAATCTATTCTTTCAGCCAAGCCTACATAGGCAAAAAACAGGATGAGTAATAAAATCTGGATGTTTTATTATATGATCATTAAAATTCAACTACTATTTCAGTAAATGGTTTGCAACCAGTGGAAATTTATGTAAAAAAGTAATTATATGCTAATTATAAACATATAACTTAATTAGGCATGTGATTTATATGGTCATTATAAAAATATGCTAACCTGACATTGTATTCATAATGAGATCTATATTTTACTTGTAAAATTAAAAGCTGCTTAAAAAAAAAAAACTAAAAATCTTTAAAGTGTGAAAATATAGTCCATGTTCGTATGTGTTAGCAACCCTTTTACATCAATGAAATGGGGAATGAGATCTGAATAACTGTACACCTGTTAATCTGATCTTGGTATCATGCAAACCTAAAGAATAAGTTTTAAGGGAAAGAATAATTAATAACATGAACGAAGATCAGATAACATTCTATGGGCTTGACTGAATGCGTCCAGCATCCTGGAAAAATATAGGGTGGTATCAAGAGCTATCAATGTTATTTGGCCACATAAAAGTCAAATGCTGACTTCAGAAATCTTGTTCCCTATAGCTGTTGAGGGGTCGTAATGCTAAATTTACAAGTTGGCCTCTGTTAACATAATGAGAAATTTTTCATTTATGGTTTTGAAGTGGAATACTTAGTATAGGCCCATGTATGCCTAAAAAGTAAATGGCGAAAAAGACATACATACACACAGAAAATCGGTGCTGTTATTTATTTAGTTATTTCATGCAATAAGAGAGGAGATATGATAAAAACTATTTGCTAGAGGTAAAGGCCAGACATAAAGCAGGACCTAAAGATTATAGATCTAAGAAGAATTGCAAAATAGATTAAATTGAGCAAAGGAAAATTTAAATAGAATGTAAGGAAACAATTCTTAATGAAGTTTCAACAGATTTTTTTTTTCTTTCCTAGTAATCCAGTACTATATCTTTCCCTTTAGTAATTCAGAACAAAGCGCTCAAGCACTCACATATTTTCGTAGTGAGTAATTTTATATTTTCAAGGTGATGTCTATATGGTCTAATAAGCATTTTCTTATTACTAACTTCTTATTGTGGCATTTTAATCTGATGATTTTTAAAACTGGAAACAGAATTGCAAACAAGATTAATAGTTGGTTTGAATTTGATTAATATTTTTGCTATTACTGCTCATTCCACAACTATAATTATATTCTTGAGCATTTGCTGAGAATTATACTTCTCTTTGTCAAATATAGCATTAAGACATTGACCTGTATCACTCATGAAGTATTCAATCAGTTGTTTAAAGAAGAAGATTAAATACCTCAAGAAAAGAAGTCTCTCACCGCTGTTATGGAATTATGCAGTCTGGGGGTAAAATGCTTTCTAAGGTAAAGAATACTTGTAAATACATATTTGCATCCTAGTATTGTACAAGGGCTACTCTGAAGGTAACGTATCTTACTTTATTACGTTGGCTTACAATGTCAGAGTTGGATTTTCGTGGTATGGCAGTAGAGGTTGAACCTTCCCACCAATATTCTGTTCCATTTTGTTGCTGTGTTGACAGATGGCAGCAGAGGGGCAGTCTGACCAAATGGCATCTGACGTGGAAGTGTGGATGAAGCAAGGGTGTGGAACTGAATTCCTCCATGCAGAACAAATAGCACCCATTGACATTCATCGATGCTTGCTAAACGTTTATGGAGACCAAACAGTGGATGCAAGCACTGAATTTCAGCAGTGGTGACAGCAATGTGAAAGACAAGTCGAGTTCCGGATAGCCATGCGTAGCTGTCACACCACAAAATGAAGAGCGTCTCAATGAGCTCATCCATGTGAATCAGTGGATTATGACGAGCACTACATACAAAACTGAACACTGGCTTCAACGTGTTGGAAACAATGGTGGCAATGTTGGATTATCACCAAGTTTGCACCAGATGGATCCCATGAATGCTCACACAGGAACAGAAAGGACGTTATATGCAAGTTTATCAGGACTTATTGAATCAATAGAAGGCTGAAGATGACAGTTTCCTGCATTACATCGTTACTGGTGACCAGATGTGGTGTCACCATTATGAGCTGTAGTCAAAACAGCAGTCCATGGAGTGGTGATGTGCGAATTCTCCATCAAAGAAAAAGTTCAAGGTCCAGCTCTTAGCGGGTAAGGTGATGTGCACTGTCTTTGCGATAGGAAAGGGGTGGTCCTTCTGGATTTCCTGGAACACAGACAAACCATCAATAACTACGCTGCAATGCTGATTAAGCTGAAGGCTTGAACTTCCGTAGTCAGACTGGTGAAGAATACAACCTTTCTCTTTCCACAAGACAATGCCAGGCACCATACCAGTTTGAAGACTGTGGAGCATGTTGCTGGTCTTGGCTGGACTGTGCTACCACACCCACTGTATAATCTGGATTTGATACCTTCTGACTTCCATCACTTCGGGCTGATGAAAGATGGTCTGGGTGGGAACATTTTCCTAGCAATGATGCTGTACTATGTAGCAGCTATGAAACAGTGGGTGACATCCACTGGTGGAGATTTTTGTAAGCATGGCATGCAGTCTTTTGTTCTTTGCTGTCAAAAATGCATAGCTGATGGTGGTGACTTTGCTGAAAAATATTGTTTTGTAGTTGAGAGTGTGCTCTATCAAATAGTGTTATTGTACTCTTTGTATCTGTTGTAGTTTCCATGGAAATAAATAGGAAGCATTGCTTTTGGAGTGAACTACTTAAATACATCCTTGTATTTACAACTCAGTAAATTTACAGCTCACCTGTCTTCATACGCTTGTGTATATCCACCTAGGATAGAAGGGAAAGACATCTACTTTACTGTACTTACACTACTGTTTTTATTTCATCACAGCGACTGCAGTTTCATGCTGAAAAGGCCATGTTTAATGTGTCTTTATACCCGTCTTGCATACAAGCAGTTATTTAGCTGCAAGGGTGGAAAACCTCCTGTCTTCTGGGTTGATTCAAGATACTGAACTTAGGAAAGTAAGAAGTCTTTCAACATTCCTTTCATCATGGTCCACGTCTGTCACTGATCTTGGCCAGAGTACAAAGCTTTAATGAAAGACTGCCCAAATAGAAAGTGATTGAAGGAACTCTAGTGCTTCTGTAAGAAAGAAATTTAGCTGCTTCTCCAGTCTTATGGTTTCACAGACTGAAGTATGTATTTTTTCTGAAATCCACACAAATCCCTGTACCTTTTCTTCTTCTAAGCACAGGAGGCTTTTTTTTTATTTTTTATTATTTATTTATTTATTTATTTATTTATGGAGAGCCTCTGTGCTATTTTACCTCCTGAAATCTGTTCTGATTCGGGAAACAGATTTCTCCATGAAACATGAAGGCAGAGGATAGTACATATTGCCAGTTTCTAAAGGAGAAACATCCTTATGTCCATTTAGGGTCAAATTCCCTGAAGCAAGGTTAATCTTCACAACTCTATTCCTATCAGTTATGGAAGTTGATTCTATAGAGAGCCTATTTTGTATCTCAGTGTAGTTCCTCCGTATTTTCATGACTAGCAGTTATAGAGTTTACGTGAAAGAAAACATACAGCAGTTGGTTAAACATGTAAAATGTTTTAGTTAGTGTCTGTTCTGAAGTGTCTTAAACTAATTTCAAGAAGGAAGCTGCTTAATGCTTTTTAACACTCAAGACTATTGAAGGATTCTCAAATTAGCATCCCATAAAGCAAAATAGTCCTAATCATTTGTCACTTTAGAAAATCCTTTTGTATGTGTTATTTTAGGATCTGGCCAATAAAGAATGTTATTAAATGTCTTAAGCTTTTGGGACAGACAGAGTAATTGTTTTCATGCAGAGACTGTGAAAACATCTTGAGAATATAGATGGCACTATATGCTCAGAAACAGAAAGCTGTGAATATATATATATGTATTTTGATCTAGGATGAGAGCAGAAAACAAGTTTTTTTTTTTTTTTTTTTTTTTTTTTTTTTCTGCAGAGCTGAAAAAAATGAAGCTCAAGATGAATGCACCAGCAACATCAAGAGCAATGGTTAGAGAATTAAGCACCTCAATCAGTTTGTAAGAGTTATAAAAATGCATTATTCTTCAGAAAAAAAAGTTCTGTGCTTTCTATCACAGGCAGACCTTTTGGTTTTGTTCAAGACCTCTTACATTTCATGTATTCACTTGTATATATAACTCATTCCAATTCTATGCTCATATTTCCTTCATTTATACTCCATAAATTGAAATAATTTGTCACTGTTTCTGAGAAATACTCCTTTGGCTTCTTTTCTGGTGACCACTTTTCCACAAACATTTTACTGAAGTGTGTCTTACTTGTCCAACCTCTACATGGCTTCCATCACAACTGCAATCAGTTTAGGCTTAGTTGTGGTAATATGAACTAGCAAGCAAAATTTGGAAATTTTACAAATTCTCTGGCTGCTTAGGCTTGAAGTCCGTGCTGTTAATTTCTCGAGTTCTTATTACCATGCTACTTAGAAAAGAAGATTGTATAGACATGCACAGTGTTCTAGCTCCATTTCTTGGAACGCTCTCACATGCTTTTAATATGTTTGTTGATGTGTCAAGCTAATCCTTGCTGTTATGGTTTGACTCAGCAGATAGCTAAGTTCCACACAGTTATTCACTCACCCTCCCCCCTCCCCAAATGGGACGGGGGGGAGAAGTAGAGAGATATGCAGTAAAATGCGTGGGNGAAAGTGCCCTTACTGCCATTTGTAGCGGTGAAGATAAGCCATCCACTCCTCTTGAAGCTATTAAATACATGGAGAAAAAAAGCATATACATTGTATTCTTGTTAAATTTCCAAACAATGATTAATATAGGCTCTCAAGTTATTATATATTGTAGCTACATCTGCTGATACATCATACTAAACTTTCATTAATGTATGTATTACTAGCTGTCATGGATGTGAAGGGAACCATGAAAAAGAGATCCATGTTTAAATGAATAGTGGTGTCTTCCTGCATTTATGAACAAAAGAAAACAAGCTGTTACAGTTCTCTTGCATCTGGATATTTTTTTGCCAGATGCCCAAAGCTAGATTTTATGAATCCCACACAACGCTGATGGAGGTCAGTGCAGTATTTTAACAATGCTGAGAGAAATATTTTGTCTATAAATTAAAAAACACACACCTCCCTTAGAGTGCTAGAATTTCATTGTTTCATATGAAATTGAGTAGTCAGCATGAAGTCTTGTCACTTAATTTTGTCTGGAGGATTAAATTTCTCTTGTACTATTTCCTATATTTTCAAATGCCATTAAAACTTGATGCTTCGCTGTAGAATTTGTCAGGCAGGCGTAGATGATGGATGAAAGATAGCTGGCAAGTTTTTTATTTTGAGATGTATATTTTCACTTAGATGGTCTTGGTGGTGAAGGAATTGATATTTAATTTTTTTATTAATTTTTCATTAGTTTGTTGTCATACTCAGAAATATGGTGTAATGGTGAAGTTACTGTCCATGGAAGGCAAAATTGTCAAGGATGAGTAGAAAAAGTTAGCTAGTTTGTACAGATTTAAAGGGCTGTGCTGCTTTTTGGATACATGGAGAAAAGCCTAAGGCTTGATTCTGCTGTACTGAAGTTGATACAGATTTTACAAATACCTTCAGAAAGGTATTCAATAAAGCCACTGGATAGAAAAGATGTTTAAGGACAACAGTTGTCTGTGGTTTATTGCAGCTCTACTAAGCAGTTAATGCATTAACTGATTAGGTCACTTAATTAATTTTTGTGTCCATTGTAAATGGGAAAATATTTTTTTCTTGCCGCAGCCTATCAGTGTTCTCCATGTATAAGTTGTGAGCTTTCTGACGAAAATGTATGAATATAATAAATGTTGTTAGCTTAATAGATCTTGCAGATACTGTGTTTGTAAAATCACAGTAATGATTGTGCATGTAAAATCAAGTATTAGCTCCTTAATTCTCCTGAGTTGCTTAGAAAATCAGCTAATAATTATTTTTCTTCTGCTTGATATATACCAATGATTAAATAAAGTCTAAATACAGTACAGTCAAAGTAGTTTTAAGAATTGGAACTTGATCACTTCAGTCACTTCAGTGGTTGTGTCTTCAACTACCATTGTCTTCAGAATGATGGAAGTGTCATCTATTTAATTAGGTGAATTGTTAAAAATTCTGTTTTCTACTGGGATATTTACAACTTCTTTAAAGATTGAGACACTGTAAGAATCTTAAGAAATATCAGTCAGTATTCAGTCCTTTTCAGAACCTTTTTTTCCTTTTTTTTTTTTGAGGAGAAAAAAGTTAGAGGAAAAGCTAAACTGATTCCATAATGATATTTTCTTCTTTTCATGAATTGTTTGAGCGCATGTATTAATAACACAGCAGTTATTGCACAGTAATGGCATACATTGATATCCTTTACTTGCCTAAATCCCAGCACCACAAATGAAATTTTGCATAATTAGACATTATTTGAGTAGTAAAGACTAATCGAGATCTGTTCACGCAGCTAAAGTCCCCTGAAGTCAAAGATCTTGAATACTGGTCAAGAAAATTTCAAGAGTATAGTTGATGAGAGAGTTAATTGCCTTGACCATTGGTGTTATCTTCCATTTACCTGCAGAGTTCTACTAAATACCTGAGTTTACTTTTGCTTTGATTGCTTGAACATCTTTTTAAAGGCAGTGCTGCTACTTGGTTACTTCTGTAAGGTCTCTGCTGCAGCCTGGATCTTTTTATAGTGTTTAATCAGCTGTTTCTGTTGTACTTTGAATGACGTGCATTTTATTCTTTGGAACTCCATGTTCCATTTGAGAGAAAAAAGAAGTCCAAACTTATCAACTGCAATGGATGCTTTATTTGTTTTTGTTTTTGTTTTTGTTTTTGTTTTTGTTTTTATTTTTATTTTTATTTTTATTTTTATTTTTATTTTTTATTTTTTATTTTTTATTTTTTATTTTTATTTCCATTGGAAAAAAAGGGAACAATGCAAATGCCAGAGTCACAACTCTGGACTGTTCAGGAGAGCTGTCTTTGGCCTATTCAGAGACTTACTTGGAAGAATCCCATGGGATGTGCCCTTGGAGAGAAGAGGGGTCCAGGATTGTTGGTTGATTTTTTAGTACAAGAATGGTCCATCTTTGGGGATTCAAAACCTGAACAGGCAGAGCCTTGAGCAACTTGCTCCAGTTGACCCTAATCTGAGCAAGAGGACTGGACTATGTGACCTCCAAAGATCCTTTCCAACCTCAGCTGGTCTATGATTCTACCATAATCTTTTCTTAATCCTGTTTCATTTGATTGCAGCTGTGTTCATGTTATAACAGAAAATCTTAGTGAAAACATTGTGCTTTATTTCACAGATGTGTTTCTCTGCATGCTTAATTTACTGTACATGAGTCAATGGTATTGCGTATTTGGATAGTTATGTCAGTGAGCTTTAACGAAGCTGAAAACTTAGTCTATTTTCAGGAGATTTCTCTTAAATTACACATGATCCTTCTTCTAGCTGATATGTATAATGTTTAGTAACTGAACATTATATGACTTTTTGGTCTGTAGTATAATCTTGTACTGAACATTTACCCTATGACTAGTAGCCTTGAAAAACTTAATAGAAAACTTTTTAAAAGTGGTACCATACATGTTATTAGTATTGATGGGAGTTCAGTATATTTGTCAAGGGTATGAAGAATCTTTTCTCAATGTGTGTGTAGGTTACAAAAATATTCATAAAAATTCCTAACAGCTGTGTTAAAAGAAGTACAGACAGCATGTGTGCATCACAGTTCAAATGCATCATTAATATATGTTATATATATAATACTATATTATATATAGTATTATATATATTGTAAATACAAGCTTAAAAAGAAATCAAATGAAAACAAAAGGCAGTAATGATTCAGATAGTCTCTGATAGCTGCTGCCTGTGCTATGATAACATATGAGATCTGATGCTATGGAAAAAACAGACCATTTCAAAAGAATGTTGTGATTTGGCACAGATTTCAGAGAATCTTTGTACTACCATTTTGCCTTCTCTAATGGTGGGAAGACAAATTACATTTTTTCTTCCTTTAAATAAATTAAAAATTTCCTTGATTGTGTAATCTTTTGCTTCATTTTTATTTTTTTTTCTAGTTTTGTCACAGTCATAGAAACCATAGCAATGCAAGGCAGGAAGAGTTGTCTGTCCCACTCTGCAAATGTATTAGACATCATCTAAATTCTAAGTGTAATCCTAAGTCTATCAAACATGTCTCCAGTCTGTTCTTCACACCTCCAAATAAGGATGCTTTCTCTAGTGCTTAACTCTTTTATAACGAGAGTGTTCTCAATGTCATACTGAGAGATTGTTTGCTTCCCTTTTTTTCTTTTCCTCCAGGTGCTGTGGAGATCAATTAAATTGGAATTTTTATAATAGACTTTTAATGATGGAAGATTGCAAGTCCTCCATTTTTGGTGTGTTTTTCTAGACTGAACAAACAAAAATCCTTCAGTCTTTCCTCATGTCATTAAAAAACATACAGCTTTTATCAGATTTGTTGTATTTCTGAAGACGTTTTCCAGTTTGTTAATTTATTTTCTGAAATGTAGTGCCCAGCTTGAGCACAGTTGTCAAGGTGAGATTTAACAAATCCTGAGTGGAGAAATATATTACCTGTGACACTCCTATTAAAACATGCTATTATGGCATCTCATTCCTGTTCACTCACAATCCTTTTATTTTCCATCTGTAAAATGCACGCTATTGTGGTACTCCTAATTTTATTTTTGTGCATTTGACTTCTTTCTCAACTCACTAGTTTTTCTTTTGGGCTATGATCAAGCGAAATGGGGAGCTTGCAGAGAAAGATACATAAACTGTAGTTAAAAACAGCATATGTGCATTGGAAGTGCATAATGGATGTTTTTTGAATACATTCAAATAACTGAAAAAAAGGACAGTTTTTTTTTTTAATAAATTAGTGTAAACTTAGTGATTTTATTTTTCTAAAAATCACTTTTCACAATGGAAAGAACAATATTTTTGAGCCTGAAAGGCAATGATTCTGAATGCTTAGCATAATGGTTGCAACTATACATAAGTAATATTTTAAGCTGAGCAATAAGGCAAATAATTATTAGTGTCATGACTGAATTTGAGACTTATTCTGAGTATTTTCAAATAGATTAAATAATTAAAAATAAAATCAAAAAATACTGAAACCTGAGAGTTTATCATTGATGACTAAATTATGTTAATGATATTCTTCAGTCTTACAATTCCTAGGTATTGAGGAACAAATGTCAGCTGGAGTATTGCAGTTGGTACAAGACCTTTCTGCTGCTTTCAGGAGAAGTCATGACAATCAAGCAAGACTGAAAGATTTATTACAGATATTAATCAATGATAAGTTTAAATTCATTGCGGAGTTTTAACTTGTCAGTGAGTATATAGTCCCTTTGTGGCCTTGCTTCCAGCAAAGCATGTACCATTAACAGAGGCAGATAACTTATTTTGTGAAGATTATCTTGGCTGATTTAGGCAAGGACTGAGTGTTTTGGAAACTCTGTCTTTTGGGAATTTTAAGATATTTTACTCTCCCTGCTAGTTTCTGTCCTCCTCACATTTTTATTTATTTATTTATTTATTTTCCCTGTGAGGATGAGAGTCCTTGGCTCTCTATGCTGGGGCTGCCCAGTTTCCTTACACGAGCACATAAGTCAAGGTGTGGGAAATGTGGGATTTTGTGTTTTAATGGCTTTTTTAGCTGCTCCGTTCTTGTACGTGACATGATTTAAATTCAAACCAGAATATTTCTATGTGCCCAGTTCACCTGTGAAACACAGTACCGACCTGACAACAGTTACCACAATGTTTCACTGATGTATTTTAGATTGTTTTAACTGAAAGTATTTGAAAAGTGAAATGTTATTTAAGTTTATTAAGAAATCTGAGCAGCAAGTTGGATTAACTTTAAACACTGATAGGAATATTATCTATTTGGTCTATGAGGAATGAGTAGAATTTTTATAGTATTCATAATAACATGAAGAGAAGTTCATTCTTTCTTACAGATGTATTACTTATCTATGTTGTATGTACATTGTCATAGAATCATAGAATATCCTGAGCTGAAAGGGACCCTCGAAGATCCTTGAGTCCAACTCCATACTCTTGTTATTAAATCTCAGTACATTTCATTTCCTACTATAATTACATTTGAGTAGAGAGTCTGATCATGGTCAGAACTCACACTCTGGTGGCTTAGGTAGACTTGTTCATATTTTGTGTTTCTAGATTCAAGAGCATTCAGGCTACTGCTTGATGTGATTAGCAGGGAGAAGTGGTGATGGTATTGAAGTTGATGCTTATATTAAACAGTTTTGATTGTTTATTCAATCTTCTCTAAAGTACAATTCAGAGATAAGGATATTATTCCCTATAGCATTAATGTTATAATAAGTGAATAACATAATTGCTGGAATTTTTGAGATATTTCTTAGAGAAAGTTTCCAGACCTATGAATATCCAAATAAGGCCGGACACTGATGCATAGTCCCTCAAAAAGTAAAAGAAAACACATCTCATGGTAAAAAAAAGAAGTTTTAATTTAAGGTGAGGAATAACTTTATATGGAAAAAACAACTTTCATGGGTTTATTTTCTTTTTAGAAGAAAATGAAAAGAAACATTACTGGCATTTACATCAAAGTGAGTGGTGAGTAAAACATAAAGATCAGAGTTTTTATTATTATTATTTTTCCTTTGAGATAATTTTTGTTTAACATGTTTCCAAAAGCTGAGAAACATCCCATGTTTCCAAAACTGAGTGAAGGACAACTGTTTGCTTCTTTCTGCACTTTTTTTCTCCCTTCTTGAAGAAATTACCAGAAGAGTGTTTCTTGACATTGTTTCAGTTTCTGCCTAGGGAGACACAGATGATTGCTGACATGGATGGTTTCTCAGCGGAATTCCTTGTCAGCTTTCAGAGCCAAGCTTCATCACTCAACTGAGTTTTTAGAGACCACAGCCATCCACAGAAGGAAGCAAGTGCTACTAAACAACTTACTGGGTTCCCTGACTTAGAAGAAAGCCAGTAGATAAATTGGGGAAAGTACAGTATCGATTTGCAAGGAGTAGAGAGTGAAGAATCATGGTATTGTCTGCTTGGAGAGGGCCAAAGCACATTGCCAGTTGTTTGAAGCTCAGAAGCAGCAAGAGATGAGTTGATTGAGAGAAGGTGGATGAATATCAGATGATCAATAGAAGTGGGAAGGATAACATTTGGTCATTGTTTTTGGCTAGCAAGGTGTCAGACAGTGTGGTTGCCAAGAGACAGAAGCAGACCTTTGAAGAGTCATGAGAGAAATCAAAATCATAGAATGGCTTGAAATTAGAACCCTGCAGTGAGCAAGGTTGCCACCCACCAGATCAGGCCGCCCTGGGCTCCCGTCCAACCTGGCCTCAAATACCTCCGGAGATGGGACATCCACAGCTTCTCTGGGAACCTGTTCCCAGAATCTGTTCCAATGCCTCACCACCCTCTGAGTAAAGAATTTCCTCTTAACATCTAACCTACATCTCCCCTTTTTGGTTTAAAACCATTCCTTCATGTCCTATCACTATCAGACTGTGGGAACTGAAATTGGAACTGCAATGAGTGATGTGGAGGAAAACCAGGCCTGACAGCCATTGGGAAGAAACGATGACATTTCTGTGTCTAGAAAAAGAAATTTGTATATTGTCCACATTGGAAGAACACTAAAAAGCGTCCTGGTTTCAGCTGGGACAGGGTTAATTTTCTTCATGGTGTCTGGTATGTTGCTATGTTTTGGCATTAAGAGAAAAACAATGTTGATAGCAAACCAGTGTTTCAGTTGTTGCTTAGCAGTGCCACAGAGAACCAAAGGTGTTTCAGTTTCTCAGCTTCTTGTACTGCCAGCAAGGGAGCTGGGGAGCACAGAGATCAGGGAGGGGACAGAACCGGGACAGCTGACCTCAATTGGCCAAAGGGGTATTCCATATCATATGACATCATGTGAAAAAACCTTAAAACTAAGGGGAGTTGGCAGGGGGTCGTGCTGTTGCTCAGGTACTGGATAGGCATCAGTTGGAAGGTGGTGAGCAATAGCTTTGTGCATCACTTGTTTTGTGTGTGTGTATATATATATATAATTATCATTACTGTTTCTTCTCTTTTCTGTCCTAGGAAATAGTTTTTATCTCAACCTATGAGTTCTACCTTTTCTTTCTTTTTTTTTTTTTTTTTCCTGTTTCTCTTCCTTATCCCACGTTGGGTGAAAGGCTGTGTGGTGTTCAGCTGCTTGCTGGGTTAAACCACAACACAACATCATGGAGCCTTTATCCTGTGGTATCAATAGAGATATCGCTGCTGTTTGTGTTGGATCGGAAAATTGCATCAGCAAGGAAGATAGGCTGACACCACAGAAAACTTCCATCATTTGGTACTTGACTTAGGAAAAAAGATGCATGTTTTTTGTTGTCTGGGTAAAACTTAGAAAGGTTATGGTAATGTACTGGAATGTTTGAGAGTAGATGAATGGGAAATTTTGGTAAGATGTTTGTAAGATGGGACTATTTTGACATGAATAATTTAGTTAAGATGCCTACAGGAAAGCTGGGGAGGGGCTTTTTACAAGGATAGATAATGACAGGACAAGGGGTAATGGTTATAAACTGAGAGAGGGTAGATTTAGACTAGACCTAAGGAAGAAATTCTTCCCTGTGAGGGTGGTGAGACACTGGAACAGGTTGCCCAGAGAAGTCATTGATGCCCCCTCCCTGGAAGTACTCAAAGCCAGGCTGGATGGGGCTTTAAGCAACCTGGTCTAGTGGGAGGTGTCCTTGCCCATGGCAGGGGGGTTGGAACAAGATGATCTCTAAGGTCCCTTCCAACCTGAACCATTCTATGATTCTATGAAGATACTTTTAAAATCACTATTTTACTGGTGGTGCTATGAATGTGCAAGTGATGTAAGTGAATGAGTATTTTATCAATGAAATAAGACATCTCAAATTGTAGGGTATAGGTAGGAGACTATGTAACTTTGATGTCTGAAGTTCTAAAGGGGATGGTTTTGAGGCTGGTTTTCCGGAGGCTATTCTTGTAGTATCTGGCTGTGAAAGGGGCGATGAATTGCTAAGAATATTTTGCTCAGTAAAAATTCTTCCTTGTTTTATAAGAATTCTGTTTTTTTTTCTGATGCTGCCTAAATACGCCTTCTATCCTTTACTGTTGAAAGGCTGCAAAATATAAGTATACAAATATGTACCAGAACTAACGAAAATGTGTTATGAGTAACCAGATGTCAACTACTTGCAACTACAGACCAGAAATACAACAGGCAGTCAAATGAGCACATTTTATGCTGAGCCTGAGTAATCTGAAATATGTGTAGCTTACCTGATTAGACACTTCTGTACACTTGAATTGATGATTAGTCTCCATTTTTCTTTGTGATCTATGTGTGTCTTTTTTGATATACCAGTTCCCTATTCAATTTAAAAATATTTGTTGTATTTACCAGGAAACTAATCAGATTTTCACTTTAGACATTATCAGGAAAGAATCAAGAGTTGCAGAAGACAGAATAATTAATGAAGAAACTACTAGTTTGGCAGAAACTATATAATACATAAGCATGATGCATAATCTGCTGCAGAAATATGAAATTATATATTGGCATCTGACCAACTTTCTAAATTCAGCTAAGTATGTCATGCTATGCAATCTCACCTCAACATAATATCAAAAAATAATAATAATAACTTGCAGTATCTTTGATTCAAAAAACAGGAATGAGACAAAAGAGACAATATGTCCCTCAGCCTCTAGTAAGTGATAATTGGATGGATAAAAAAGAAAAATACAGGTGCTTTCTTTACAGCAGCTGGGATGATTTAGGATTGATGACCTTTTTCAGCTCTAGTTAAAGAGTAAATATTTCAAGTACTAATACCTTTATGTAAATGGAGACTGGTGTATTATGAATTGATGACTTTGTGTGCCAGGCTACAGAACATCTAGGGCTGGTTTAGTTTGTATGTGTTCTCCCTTGAATGCAGTGGATGGTGTTAGGCAGTGTATGTGAATCCATCTCCTGATTATGGGTGGCATTAAGAGTTGGTCTTACTACTTTCTTGTAGCATTAGTTCTTCAACTACTAGCACAGTATTACCTAGTGGCCACAAAGTAAAATCATACAGAGGTGGGTACTTGGCATAAGGGAATAGTTACTCTGCTATAACATGTATGTGAATAATTATATTGATCTTAAACTGGATGGTGATACACAGAGACAAGTCACAATTTACACTGTTCCGTAGTGTAAGTACTTTGCTTACACAAAAGTAACAGTACCAGTGAATGATGCACTCAGTGTGAAGCCTGAGAAAGTACCTGATCCAGGAAACTTGTTTTGAACTTGGGCAGCTTTGGTGATCCGCTTAATGATCCCTATGGGAGATCCTCCTCCTCTGCATATCTCTTTTTTATTATTATTATTACACTTCACTTAAAAATTGAGAATAATATTAACAAAATGCAAACATGAGTTATGCATATCCAATATAGTATGTCCTATCAGCTGCTTCACAGAAGTGTTCAGTAGCTGATAGTATAAAATTTATGGTAAAAGCCAGCTTTTTGCTTCCTCCTACTTTGCCGCCAGCTGTGTCAGAGCTAATTTGAGTGAAATGCCTAATTATCTATTAGCCAAGATTATAAAATAAAATTAGTCACAGCCCTCTATGAAAAATGGCTAACAACTTTCTGCTCATTAAAAATCAAAGCATATACTTACCCATATATGATACAAAATGACCGGAATTAAATCTGCTTAAATGAATTTATGACATTTATTCTGAAAAAAAAAAACCAAGTCACAATTAAAAGAGAAGCACCTGGAATGAAACGATCATTTTCTTTTTAAACTATATTTCCTAAAATTTGTCTAGCTTATGAATGCTTAGAAAAGACCCCACACTACCTTTCTAACTTGAACTTTGTACATACGTGGGTAAAGAAATACTTCATTTCTCCTTAGCCATTGAGCAGTTCGTTAAAACACATCTTGATCTACTTCTTGTAGAAGAAATACCATTTTGAAAAGCAATGTGGTTCGGATTACTATTTGTGATATATATTTATTGAATGTCAGTAAACTTTAAAACAGAAGGTGAATCTCCATGTTCAAGAAAGGTTTTTACAAATTCATGGAAAACCTATACTAAGGGGAAACATGGAGACAAACCATCTAACATCCCTGATCCAATACCTGTGGACACTGGGGAAGTATCAGGGAAACATACCACAGAAAGTTGCTAAGATGGTTTGATATTCCTAAACAGCTTGCCACTCAAACTGTGGACTTGATGGATCTACACATTGGAACGTTTCTTAAATTCTTTTTTTAATACTTTGCTCTTCAAATACTATAAAATATGGAGCTTTTAATGTGTGTCTGTTTTCTGCAGTGACTCTTTTTCAGGGTAATGAAACTTTCATAATTAATAGGTCATAGTAAAAAGAGGAAAAAATCCTACCACTTAAAAGACGTATGAAGGCATAGTGGTCATGTATAAATATTCTTCATGGATATCAGTAACGGTGTGTTTCTTCTGTTGTGAAATCTCTATTATTCTATAGAACATCACAATGAAAACAAATTTTGAAATCCTAAATATGTTGCTTAATTCAGAGCTTCAGGGTTTCTTGAAATGCCTTAGTTTCACTTGATACTTCGTATCATCATTTAGTGAGAGTTTTTTTCAGGGTCACTTATCACTGTGAGCCTAGGAGACAGTTTCAGTCAAGCAGAGAAGGAACCCACTGAGTGACTGACAAGAGCATTACCTTGCAAACTTAGAAAGATTTGTTTAGTGTAACTTTGACTGTCTGACCAACAGCTGTCAAACTCTGATGTGTATAATCTGTTCAGTGAACCCAAATTATATATGGTTTGTTTAACATATTTCCACTTTCTGATTTGAAATAACAATAACCTCCTTTGTAGTATAGTCCAAAATGCAGTAAGATGGCTTGACCAAAAAAAACCTTCTATCAAAAAATCATGCTTTTGCTAATGTATTAGTACAGTCTAGCAGAAAATAAAATTGCATTATTGGTGATTGCATTCAAAAAGATAGCACATTCGTTTCACTTCTCTTGAGCACATGTGCGAAGTTTCTATGTACCAGGTGGTTGTAATTAGTACAGAATGCAGTTTGGCTGGCAAACTCCTTCCCCTTAATTGGATAATTTCACTGCTACAGTTCCAAAACAGAGGCAGGTATTGGGGGTAGAAGTCTTCTAATGGTAGGTACTCCAGTATAAATCTTAGAAAATTTCCCATCACTACTGCTAATGCAAGATGATTCTCTGAAAATTAAAGTCATCTAGCTTGTGTGTTCTTTGGCACTCAGGTCACAGGATTTAACTTCATTTTTAAAAAAGAAGATGTCTGTGAACACAGTGCACAAATTTTTTAAGATGTTGTTAGTTTTTAGCTCACTTGTAGCTGCAGAGAAACATGCAAAGAAGTCTGGCATAGCTAACTTTTAAGTGAGTGTGCTATATCCCAGACTTCTGTTGTCCCTATTTTTGAGGCATATCTCATGGTGATCCGTATAGGTGGATGATGTAGAAAAAAACACAAAATTTGACATCAGCTGAAATAGTAATGGAAGTAATTTTGAAAACCCATGTGGAGGCAGCTGCTAATGCACTCTCATGTAGTAAGGATGTCACTCACGCACAAAGAGATGTACACATTTCTGTTGCATTGATGGTTAAGTCTGACAAAACAACTAAATGTGGATTTTCCTCAATTATGAATACTTTGGAAGCTTTCCTAAGTCTACTGATCCTGCTGAAAATCTGATCATTAAATCTTTGATAGTTCATTGAAATATAAACTAGTGTTTTTGAAAACTGAAATTGATGTTCCACCTAAAACAATCAGATTTCTTTATTATTCAAATAGATAAATGTTGATAAAGTGTACAATATTAGTGTGTGTTCAAAACCTGTATTTTTCAAGTGGGAATTAAATGTTATTTTAAGCTGTTTACATGATTGAGCTCAGCCTAGTTATGCATTTGTTAGGTAGCTACATATATACTGCAAAAAGCATATAAAAAAGTAACATTAATTTTATCAGAGAACCACGGAAATGGAATGCTTACTCCCCCCCATAACTGTTTTGTGGTGTTCTTTATTTCCTCATTCTTAGCCTATGTATTTAGAACAAGGATGTTTAAAAACACCTATGTAATGGCCCTTCTGAAAGGTTTCTATCAGGTGTCAATACAACTCAGTAAAAGTCCTCAGTTTTCTCATTAGACAATGCTGCTGTATCACAGTCTTGAAACTTTCCATTTGAGTGAACTGCTTTTGCTAAGGCTGGCCTTGCAAATCCCTGGAAACCTGGCTTTTTGCCTTTATACCAAATTAAGTCACGTTTATCTTGACAGTTGTATAAATGACTGCATAAAATGAAGGGGAGAGAGGGTCTTAGTATGTAATGGGCACCTTTTGGTGTAGACAAATTTCAGTGACTGTAAGTGATTGAATAACTTGAATTACTGATTTAAATACCACGACTACAAAAAAGCAAGCAAACAAAACTACTGTACCTTTATTTACACATGCATAGAAAATGTCCTGGAGGAGGAAGAACAAAAAGCAATCTTGAAACTTCTTTTTGTAAGCTGAATGTACTTTCAAAAAAGCTATAATGGGATGCATTTAGTAATAATTTCCAATTATATTTGTATTGGTGATATTTAACTGGACAAAAAACAACCAAAAACCTTAGGGAAAATTATTCTTTTCCTTACTTTCCTCCTAAGTGGAAAATTTTATCTGAAATATTATTTGTCATCTTAGAAGTTTTTCAAGAGAGCCAATTACATATTTCCTCCCATCAGTATTGCAGTATTATAGGCTTTTCTGAGACCTTCAGTAGCTTACTTGTAAATATTGACTTAGGCATTGTTTTTGGGAGATAGCATTTATAAGTCTAACTATGGTTATTATAGTTATTTTTGTTGGTAGATTCTGTCAGAAAAAGCACTTTAATTAAAGCTTTGGGTAAATATACTCTAAATAAGGTTAGTGTTGTGAGAAGTTGAACCATGAGGTTGGACTGCAGAGGAATCATGATGCAGGACATCTTTGTAATTAGTATAACTCCTTGACAAATTAATTGTAGGAAACTTTTTCTGTAAGAGATCAAATACGTTAAATATAAGATCAAGTAAATCATTCTGTTGTTGACTGTTGGGAGGTCAAGTTGTATGCAAGTCTGGTGACATCCACTGGTTGGTGTATTTAAATTAGTTTTAGGGGTTACTAGAAATATGAAAACATTTGCTCTTTTCTGCAGAATTTTTATTGTATGACCATTATATTTATATATGAGTGGCTTTGATACAGTGAAGGACAAAATGATCAGCATGTTTTATATGCAGTTTTTCTGTCCATTCATCCTTCCTCTTTCCTCCTCTTTGTTTCTCACGCGCTCTCTCTACTTTGAGAATACAATTGCATGCTGGTTTGGCTCTCTGTTTCAGCTATGTACAATGAGCGGTGTAGCTTTATGACAGAAAGATCAGAAAGTGTTTCTTGATCTTGGAATCAAGAAAATCAGTGAAGCATGTGGTGCTCCTTAGATGTTCTTTGAGTTTTTTAAGCCAGTGCTAGGGTTGCCTTAGCTCTTGTCCCCTGAGTTTTACTCTTGTGATGGACAGTTACATTTTTCTGATATGTAGAATTGTTGATAATAATCCTCAGCTCAGTGTTTCACCATTAGGAAAACACCATTCTCAGCCTAAATCCTGAAGTCTTTTGAAAACATAGGCAGAAATGATACTAAAGAATGTGTGGTTCTCTCTTTTTGTTTCCATAACAAACTGAAAACAGGACCTTCCCCTACTTCTTTTGAAGAGAGGGAGGAAAAAAGTTTTCACCAAAACACTTCTTAAACTGCTAAAATACTCTAGGACATTTCTTTTTTTTTTTCTTTTTAGGGGAGATTGCATGCATTAAAATGACAAAAAGAGTATCTGTAACTTTCCCAAGATGCAAAAAAAGAAAATTAATATCTTTAGCTTTTTAAAAAGTAATTAAAATAAAGATAAAAATGGATAATGATACTTTGTATAAAAGAAACAAACTGTTGTGAGAAGTTGTGTGTTCTCACAACTTCTCATAACAAAGAACACCTAAGAATCTGGGTTATTCCTGTTAGATGGCTACAAATGTGGTTTGCACCCACCACCTTCTCCTCCTCCCACCCCCCCCCACAAAAAATTGTTTTCCCATTAGCTCTTTTCCAGCTAATTTACTTAATTTATATTTGCCTTTAAGCTTCTTTATTATTTTGTTGTTGTTGTTGCATTATTTTTCAATACCATTGTTTTCTTAAGTTCAGGTTTGTATAGAATTTCAGCTCTAGAGTAGTGCAGAGAACTTTTTTGCCTTTGAATTACAAATGATATTTATCAGAAGTAACTCAGAGTAAAGGAATGTACTATTATTTTCATTTAAGCATGTTCATTAACTGTTTTTCTTTTTGAAAAAAACCCATTCCACACTTAGCTCAATGTGTGCCTGGCATCCACATAGTGTTATGCTGACTGGCAAACAGTAAATAATAGTTGGGATGGCTTTATTGATGAAAGACAGATACTTTAGATTTGAATAATAATAATAAAAAAAATCCACTGAATTGCAGGTAGAGAGTCAGTGCAAACTATGTTGCATATCGTAGAATCACAGAGTTTTTTGAGTTGGAAGAGACCTTAGAGATCTTGTTCCAACCCCCCTGCCATGAGCAAAGACACCTCCCACTAGACCAGGTTGCTCAAAGCCCCATCCAGCCAGCCCATATGCCCAGCACAGATGAAATATAAAATAACCCGGCAATAACTGTGTGTACTGCAGTATGTAGTAGTTTATGTTTTGGCAGATACGGACAATGATATAACAAAATTTTCTGTTTTGTTTTAAACTGTATTTCACTGATCTGCCATGAAGAATCCAACCAACATCCTTTAGTATGTCTATGTGAGGCTTTGCCAGCATAAACTATTTTAAAGCTCTGTTCCAAAGGTACTGTGAACAGATGGACGAAATATGAGATTGTGAGAAGGCAAAAATCGAAGAGCTTTGAAAAATTACTCATGAATTTAAATCAAGCAGACAACTCTTTATTTGCTGATATCACTCAAACATGAAGGAAGACAGAGTGTATTCGTTATTCGAGCAGAAGGGCTCCTGCAGCACAAGGCAGGACTGATGAAGTTTAGCACATTCATTATGAAGCTGAGGTCAGTGAATTAGTTATCTCCTGCTTTATGAATCATTTTGAGAGAATATTCAAAGCATGCAAATTTAGTGAACTGGTTATATGTTCATTTTTAAATATTAAAGAATGTACATTTAACTAAAATGTGGGGAAGGTAAACCTTTGGCTGATTGTTATTAATTATTATTACTAATTGCTTTGATGAATTTCACTTTTGTTTAATTTTATTATAAGAGAGATTCTGTTAAGTATCATTTCCAGAAAGTTACTGTTATGTAACATTCAGAGAGTGGGACAGAAAAGAGAATTGGTACTTACCTAGCTTTACTGACAACTTGTCCTATTAGCCAGGCTTTATACTTCATATTTCTATACTTACATGTACCCATCTGTAAAACTGTCATAATCTACTTTTCACAGGAATGTTGTGAAAATCAGATTTGTAAAAGTGCTTTTACACCTTCTAATGAACTCTGTATTTGAGCAAATAATACTGCATCTTTCCCATTTATGAAAAATTTACCAGTTGGTTAGTTGCAGTTCTTTGGTAACGCATTTAAGTGAACAAATACTTCTCATGCAGGTCACTGCAGAAAGGTCACTATAGGTTCTTCCTTAGTGGGTGTATAGGAATACATGGTGGTTTCCCTGTTTAGATAACACAGTTGTGCTGTGATGATTCTTTCTTACTGCTTACAGATGATTTCCAAACATTAGCCTCCCTGGGTAAGGATTCATTTTAATGAAAGTAGATGTATTAACACCTATGCCTGGGCTCTTCATGTTTTCTTTAAACTGAATGGGGAGAGAGAGAAAGAGAGAGGGGCATTTCTAGGACACAACTTATCTGAGATATATATATTACAGTGAGAAGAATTGACCCTGGAAGTATATGTCTATTTCTACTGACTATCAAAGGAGCTCGGGTTTAGATGTAGGCTGCACTGTGCCTGCCTGAAGTTAGGTAAGGTGAATCTTATTCTGAACATGAGGTAAGCCAACATAACAACCATTGTGAGAAATCTTTTAGTGTTTTTTTTTTTTTCTGTAAGAGTTTATTTGCACCAGTGCTCAGAAAACCTGTGAGAAACATGGGAATACAAGTCCATGTGATCGTTAAAGTATTGTGACTTTTAGAGAACAAGCATATCTTAATGACAAAGATATTCACATGTACTTTTAAAATATGCAGTTTTGGTTTTGCATTTTTTGTTTGTTATTCCCTAGAACACTGGCTATGTTCTTACTAATCATAATTATTGCAATAGCACCTAGGGGTCAGGAACGAAGAGCATGTTATGTCCATAACTTTGCATATGATAAAATATGGAGAATCCCTGTCCCAGAACATATCATCTTTTATTTATGGAGGTGTCCTGCTCCAATTATTGGAGTGAGGGTAGATTCTTTAATATATACCCGGAGTGAGATGAAGACACAAATGAGGTCAAATGTTGTCTGACCAGTTTAATAGAAATTCTGGTCAGTGAGGGAGATGGGGATGGGAAAGCAGGCAACAGTAAAAGATAGGAAGTAAGAGCGAGGGTTACATATAAAAAAGCAGGGACAGTCACCACCATGGATCCCATGCCGTTGTGTCTGTCCAGGAATATCTTCAGGCCCTTGTGGGAGCGAGAGCACAGGGGGAGCAGCAGCAAACAGGCATCAGGCAGCCGGCACCAGGTGAAGCAGGAGCAGACATCAGGAGAAGCAGGAGCAGGCTTCAGGCAGCAGGCCTCAGGCATCGTCAGGCATCGGGCCATCAGGCAGGAAGCAGGAGCAACAAGCAGACATCAGGTAGCAGGGCAGCAGGACCTCCTGTCTCAAGCAGCAGGGGGTACCAGCACGTCCAGCCAGGCATCCATCAGACAGCAGCAGGTAGACAGCTCGCAGGCAGTTCGTAGGCAGCTCACAGGCAGCCCATAGTATTTCCCCAGTTGGAGGAGGTCTTCTTATCCTCCTTTTCGGCCAGCATGGCCTTTCTGGTCACCCAGGTATGTCAAATATCACGCGAACGGGCACAGATAGGCTTGCACATCTCCTTCGGTGGTTGCCTCCCTCAAGGCACCAGTCTGAAAGGCCGCTCGATGGCCGTTTAGCGGCTGCTTACCTCTCATTGCCCCTGGTCTGGAAGCCTTCGGGCAGCAGGCAGGTGGGCAAACTTTGAGACAAAAGATTTCTCACAGCAAGCTTTGAGACAAAAGATTCCAAAACAGTCCCTTACAGGAGGAAAAGTTGCAATAAGTGAAAGCAGTCAAGGGAAGAGGTGATTTAAGAGAAAAAAGCATTGAAGTGATTTCAGAGAGTGTCAGCAAGCACATACTTAGAATAACGTTATTGACATCTGTGTAGTTTATTTATTATTATGTGCTTGGACTTTTTTTTTTTAGGTTTGCTTCATATATTTATTTTTGTATTTAGATGAACCTCTCTACTTCCTATTCACAATCTTATCTTTCTCTTTCTGGGAGATGAGATGTATTCTATCCTCCTTTATAAAATTCATTTAAGTATAGCAAAGTTTGTTGTACTTATTTAGTCCAATGGACAGGCATGGGTGCCTTAGCATGTAACTGAAGTTATAAAAGTAGCAATTTTTTTCTCTACCTCTCTTTTGAGAGTATTTGTAATTTGTGGCACAGCAGACTGTACAGCTGTGTTATGTTTTTAGATTAGTTTTGTAACTTATCTGAAGTATACCAAGAAGATGGATAGAAACACAGCTAAAATAATTGACAAATAGAATGATATCATGTCTATTATAAAGCTAAAGATTTTGAGGAGTGCTTGAAATAATTTTTTTGGAAGAGTTGTGGGAAGGTCAGTTTGAATAGCAACTGAAAGGTGAATACTGTGATACTTGAAACCTTTTATATCTCTTTCAATGACACTTAAATAGCAATACAAACAGAATGAAATCTTTCTTTAAAAAGATATCTATGAGGTGTGTTATATAAGCAATGGGGTTTAAGGGATGAAGATTATCAAGACTTCCCATGCACGACTCTGTAATATAGACAGATTTATAAGAAAAATCTGAGACAAAATGATTGACATATATGATGTCAATATGCATAATATTTCTTACATGAATTAAAATCAATCATTCATATTAAAAACTCCAAATAGGCACATAGAATTTGAGTATGTGTCTATGCCACAAAAGATAGAATTTCAGGATCTGCTAATTGCTGTATTCCCTCAATTTCTTCAGGGACAAGCAAAACTACAACAGTTTTGTTTAACCGCTGGAAGTAATATGTTACTAGTATATGCCCACTTTTGGTATTTAGTAGCAGGCTCTAGTCTTCGTGATTCAGGGAATGCAAAACAGAGAGAGATAACAAGCAACATATAGAAAGGAATTATGTGGAAATGTAAAGTAAGCATGATTTAAACCCATTCAGAACTATCAGGACATATCCTTTCTTTGTTGCAGAAGTTTGTAGTAGAAGGAATGAGTAGAAAGATGAAATACATGAAGAATTATGTTTTGATGTTCTTTGTGCAAGAAAAAAAGATTGACTTCTAGAATAATTTCTCTGGAGCAAAGCCCTAGTCAGGCATTAAGTGAGCTGTGAGCTGTCATGACCCTTACACAGAGACAATGTGTGACAATCACAGTTTGTCTGACAGAATCAGGATAAGCAGTTAGAGTTTTTTTTAAAAAAAAAAAAAAAAAAAAAGTAGACCATTTTTAAGAAGGGGAAATGTTCTGTAATGTGTTTCTAGTGCTCAAGTACTACAGTGATCAAATGTATCTTTTTCAGAATAAAAGAATAATAATAAATTTTTTTTCTGATGTTATTAAGAAAAATATAATTAAAAACAACAAACTTCCCAAGTTAAATATTGATAGATAAGATGCTAAGATTGTTTTTCCTTTTATCTAATAGGAAACTGTTTTTAAGGAATGAAGCAATTGCCTTACCATCACTGCTGAAAACATCATTAGTTTACTCGTCAATTAATAACTCTGAATTAACAAATCAAAAGTATTCTGCAGTGTAGTCATCAAACCTCCCTTCCAATAACTCCTAGATACATGTAGTTAAAAGTAAATTTGAAACTTCTCTTTCAATGAACTATGTAATTTAAACCCCTGAAAGATTACCAGGTTTATTTTGAAATTATGGCCTTTTCACTATTTTCAGCAGTGCAAAAGAGCTGCTCTCTTGTTTACTCATAATAAATCCTAGCTAACTTCTTCCTGGGGAATGAGATTGCATTCAATAAGTGATTGTGCATTCTGCAGGACAGGCTAGAAATAGTTATACTAACATAACACACCAAGCTACCAAACGTAAGAGTTGGAGGAACGGTTCCAAGAACACTCTGCAAAAAAAGCACCACAGCACCACCACCACCAATAAATAAATAAATAAAAATAAATATCCACCTGTCAGGAAACTGAAGGGAAGGAGATGCTCCATTTAGTTACCTGGGCACAGATGTAAGAACAGAAAATTGGTTATTGTTTCTGCTGCTGAAATGCTTGTTTTCATATCAAAATGATCAGAGATTAATTTTGGAGTCATTCTTCCAAAGGCTGATGAAACTGTATTCACAGAACAGAAAGCGGTGGGAGCTTTCTGTGCAAGAAAGCACATCCCCATCATATTGTTCTACTGCAATTATTCAGGAGCTGAACAGTGGACCATGGTACTTTGAAAACACCAGATATAGACTTAAATAGTCTGAGGGCCTGACTTCATTGTCAGCTGACTGAAAAAAGAGCCTCTGCGCACTGATATTAATTGTCCATTAAGGTTCCATTTGCTTTTCTCTTCTGATTACTTCATATTGTCTCACTCAATAAATGATCCTTCTTTATAGTCACGCTCATTTGCAAACCGTTGAGATCTTTCTTTCCAATTTCTATTATTTTATAGACTATACAATAGGTTTTACAGAAGCAGAAAACTGATCCCTTGTTGTATGTTTACAAAAAGCTCTGTATCATTTTGTCTTCCACAAAAAGAGCTTCCCCACTGTCACTCAATAAATAGGCTTTAACAATAATAACCACAAGGCATCTCCAGTATGCATTCTTTAGATAAAGTCCTCATCAGGTTAATGTAAGATCACTGACTTCAGTTGGCGTTTTGTCTTATATAATGAGTTCCTTTTTATAAAATAAAGTTTATGAAAGAAGAAATTGTTGGCTCATAGGGAAGAGATAGATGAATATAATAAGGCTTCTGTTGGAGGGATTTATGATGTATATTTAGCATTGCAGACAACATAGTAAATCACTGCCACAGCTAACGTGAAAGATACATTATTTGCCTTTTTTTTTTTACCAGCCTAAGTTCTTTTCAGATACCATATTAGAGATTTATAAATCAATCCTGTTTTAAGTTGTTAAAAAGTCTATTACATACTATAATGCAGCTCTAAAAGATGGGAAATTATTTCACTTTCATTGTTGTTGCAACCATTAATGTTTCCTCTACATTCCATGATATTTAACCTAGATAGACGAAGCACTGGTGCCAGTATTGTGAAAACAACACAGTAACAGGAAAGAGACAAAATGTTTGTGAGAAGTGTAATAGGTTTATCTGGGATATCTATGTAAGATGGAGTTATGTTCTTTGGTTGGATGCTGTTATTAACCATAAAATACTGAAAAGAAGTTATTCATAGAATCATAGAATGGCTCAAGTTGGAAGGGACCTTAGAGATCATCTTGTTCCAACCCCACTGCCATGGACAAGGACACCTCCCACTAGACCAGGTTGCCCAAAGCCCCATCCAGCCTGGCTTTGAATACTTCCAGGGAGGGGGCATCAACGACTTCTCTGGGCAACCTGTTCCAGTGTCTCACCGCCCTCACAGTGAAGAATTTCTTCCTTAGATCTAGTCTAAATCTACCCTCTCTCAGTTTATAACCATTACTCCTTGTCCTGTCACTACCTGTCCTTGTAAAAAGCCCCTCCCCAGCTTTCCTGTAGGCCCCTTCAGGTACTGGAAGGCTGCTATCAGGTCCCCCCGCAGCCTTCTCTTCTCCAGGCTGAAGAGTCCTAACTCTCTCAGCCTGTCCTGGTAGGGGAGGTGCTCCAGCCCTCTGATCATCCTCGTGGCCCTCCTCTGGACCCGCTCCAACAGCTCCACATCCTTCTTGTGTTGGGGGCCCCAGAAATGGACACAAGACTCCAGGTGAGGTCTCATGAGAGCAGAGGGGCAGAATCACCTCCCTCGACCTGCTGGCCATGCTTCTCTTGATGCAGCCCAGGATGCAGTTGGCCTTCTGGGCTGCAGGCGCTGGTCTGCAACTGCCGTCTCATGTTGAGTTTGTCATCAACAGACACACCCAAATCCTTCATTGGGAAAGAGCTTGAAAGAGCAGGCTTAGTACGGTGCTACATTAACTATGTTTATAATGTTAACTAGTACATGTAGGAGGAATGCATGTAATTAGGTTTTTCTGTTGAAATTTCATAAGAGCAACCATGGGCAGGTTAGTTCAAACCAATGTTAATTCACAGACAGGTATGTCATGGAATGTTTAATACTATTTTTGCGTTGCCCAGCATGATCAGATCCAAACAATTGCTTATGGCTTTGTAAAAATGTAAAGGATAGGAACAGAATTAAAAACTCAAAAAAGGGAAGAGATTACATTTGAATGAAAATTTGTAACTTACATCTTTTTCAGTTTCTATGGCCTCTAGCAGCTAAACATGGTACTTCTAAAGGCTACTTCTGTCAATGGTGAATGTATCCACCATAGGTAGTATTTGTGTCTTGGAAATCATCTTTGAAAATTGATCAGGAATGTTTTGTTTCATTGTAACGTACAGCAACATTTTCCAGATGTCTCAGAAGGCTGTAATATCAGCAGTAGTCTCAGTCAAAAATGAAGGCAGGTTGCAGGGGAAGAGAGTTTCTACTGAACTGATATGACTGAAAACTGATGAATAAAAATATATTTTGTAGCTCTCAGAGAAAAGAGTAGAGAGCACCATCACTACCAGGTTTATATTTTCTTCAGTAATAATTTGCTTGATCTCTTTCAGTTCACACAGGATCTGTTTTACTCAGGTCCATGAATATAGATGGCTGAGTAATAATGGACAGTTTCTATTATTTCCACGTACTATCTTCAATTGTTTTCCAGCTTGTTTGAACAAGTTTTGCCATATTTTCTTTAAAATATTTCTCCTTGAATTGATTTTTTTTACATTTTTTCCCCTATCAGTTTCTCTTGATTGTTTTACCCCCTGACTTTTTTAATACCTGATTTTCAAGATTCTCCTTTTGGGTCATTTTAATCCCACTCTGGCTAACGATGTTGTGTGATGGCCATACATATTAAACTACTGAAATTTGCCCGAGTAAAGGCAACGAAATTAGTTATTGAGATCTGAGAGGGAAAAGAAATGTAATATGTTGTTTGTCTGCTTTTTATTGTAAATAGATCTCAGTATCTTAGCATTTAAATTCAGGATCTTAACAGATGAAAATTAATGACAATATTATTCTGTATATGACCCCAGTGACCCTGAATGGTTAGCTGATTTATATATATTGTTTCATTATGTACTGTAATATAATATTTATGAATAATTAATTAATAATAAGAGGTCTGTATTCTTTTAACTTCATTTTTAAAATCCTTTTTATGAAAATGAAGGAATTGAAGCGTAGACTGTGTTTATAGTTTTATAGTCTTTATGATCAGTACACAAATATATATAAATACGAAAGTATACATATATTTATCAAACCGTGGCTTACTCATGAACCCCTAAATTCTGATGGACAACTGTTAATAAAAAGCATACTAAAAGATTTTTTGTTCTGCTTTCGAATACCACTCTTCTTCTCTCATATCTCTGTAGGAAAAAAAAGTCTTTATGAAATTTCAGTAGCTGATATTTTAAAGTCAACGGCATCTCATCTTCATTTTCACAGGCTACAAATTTCATAGGTTTCAAATGCAACAATACACTGCATGCAATCAAGATCAGGTAGCCTGGATCTAAAAGGTCTCATTACCTGTGATCAGAAAATATTGTGGCTTTCTGGCAGAAGCCAAATGAGCCCTGATAAAGTAATTCTGCTTATTTGGGAAAGATCACAAGAGGTAGAAGGACTGTCTAGTGTGAAGCATGCAAAGCTTGTCCTTGTTGTCCCTCCTATTTAACACAAATTGATCCATGTCCAGGTAGCTTCCAAGATATCCTTATTCATAGTATTTTTCCAATTTTAAATTTACCTGAGATTAAATATAAATAATGGTAGTTACTAATGAGAGAGATATGAAATTGCTAGCAAAGGTTTATACTATACAAGAAACTTGTCATTGTGGTGAAGAAATTTGAGGGCAACAACTGTTATAAGAATGGATTTGTCTGTTTTACTCTCATTGAGTCAAAAAGTTGCACTTCTGAAGTGTGAATTATTGCAGTTACTGAAGCTTTTCTCTGGCAATCTGTACAATGATATCTCCATAGTCTTAAACATGTAGATTAGTCTGAAGCTTAATGAAATGGTGTTAAAGTTACTGGTTTTCTGACTGTTAGCAATAGAAAATGGTGAGCATGTTTTTAACTGAACTTTTCTTTCTACACTGATGACTGTTCAACACTCAGAATACAAGTCTCTTTGCCATGTGTAGTGAAGACGCTGAGTAGCTCAACAATTTGTCATTGGACTGTTTGCGCTTGTATAGAATGCTGAAGATAATTGTTTAAGAATAATGGCAAAGCTGAAAGGTAAACTGGTAGTCAATCTTCAAATTTGAAAAAATGTTTTTTGATTTACCTTTAAGTTTCAAAAAATAGGCATGGACATTATGATGATAGGCATTTTGAGCATTTTGGCAACATCATCTTCATCAATAGCTTCCTTTTTATAAGAACAATTCCTTCTGAGGACCAAAATTTCCTCTTTCTCTTGACTGCCTGAGGAGAGAAACCTTCAGGATAAGTGAGATAATAAGAACGGAAATAGCTGCAAGTCCCATTAACTCTAGCCGTCATAAAGCACAAGTGATGCACACTCAAACCAACCATTATTTATAATGAATTCTGAAAATAAGATATAATGCCTGAAGCCAAACTCAGGTTTAAAATCAACATGATGGCACAGCAGTAGTCTTTTGGAGTAAGCATGTGAAACAGAAAAAGATCACAAAAGATTATGTTTATGTAACAGAAACTTTTATTTTTTTCAAAAAAGTACTGATTTGGAATTGTGTAACGCAAAGAATCAGTATTTATGATTTGTGATAAACCTTTGAGTTCTTCTCTTCTGATTAGTGGTGTAACTTGGACAAAAATGTTGAAAAACACCTTGTATCTCATTACTACTTTTTATTCTTTTTTTTTTAATACAAATAATGTTAAGACTATTTTAACAGTACAAATAAATCTGTTGCTTGCAAAATTATTAATTAATATTTATCTTACAAAATATGATAAATACTACTATTTGTTTCACATAGGAAGGTGGTGATTTTGCCATATGTACAATCTCAGCCGTGAAATAATTGTGGGCCACTAAACTGCAAACAAGAATGTTAAAACAAAACAAAACAAAAAAATCACAAATCTAAAACTCGAAAGAAAAGACTATGAGACTGAGGGGAAGGAAAATTGGAAATTTAGCCTAAAAATTGATATACTCTTTTGAACTGTCAATGTCATAACCAGATGATACCCTCAGATTTAACAATACTTTTTAATTTTACATATATTTTTAAAATTCTACAATAGTTTTAAAGTAACTGTGGAAGTATTGGAGCAGATGACCATTAGTTAAGGGACATGGTACATGATACCATATTCAGCTTAGGATCAAAAGACAGAGGAAGAATCATCTTCCTGGCAGCCCTCCTTTTTCTGCCGTTTCTTTTCCTGCCATTTCTTCCCATGAGTTACTCATTCTGTCATTGACCTCCATTTGAATGAGAAATGGTCTGGTGCAACAATTCCAGGTATCAACATTCTGTATATTAAAATATTATCCAAATATCAGAATGCAGATCGGTATCTCCAGTTTTTCTTCGTATCTACTTCTCTGTCTATAGCTTGCTTAAATTAATTTCATGATTTGTATTAAATATCACTTATTTTTAGTCCCTGCAACAACTGAAGGGCTACTTATCTATATTTTTCATTTATGTTGATAAACCCCTGTTGTTTATTGCATTCAACCTAAATCAGATATCTTGACCATCCATGTTTCTTCATGGTGAGTTCCTGAAGCAATCAGAGAAAAAACCAAGCAAGCAAAAATCAAAATTGTCTTTTTCAGTCATAGTGTTCAGAAAGCCTAGGGAAGTGACAATTTTTCTA
Source organism: Penelope pileata (assembly GCA_013396635.1). Classification (NCBI taxonomy): domain Eukaryota; kingdom Metazoa; phylum Chordata; class Aves; order Galliformes; family Cracidae; genus Penelope; species Penelope pileata. The sequence goes on from WBMW01002606.1 coordinate 136,068, forward strand.
CCCAAGATCTAGTAATTATCTAATATTCTCCACTTAGAATACATATAGACTTCAACACGATCATGTAAAACTCAGATGTGCAATGTGAATGTTTAGATTTGGGAGGTTACTACTAGAATATTATTGTACATAGACTTTTTTCCCTTAATTTCTTACATGTTGCATACATGCATGAAAATCAAATTATGGTTATTATTTGTGAAGAATGAATGGTATTGTCAAATACACATAATAAAAATGACTTAATGGGAAAACTATTCGGCTGCATATCCTTTGATTAAAATACCATGAAGGTGTAAGTTTAAAACACTATTCTTTTCAGTTGATATGCAGATATACAACACTGTAATCTTTTGTAAAAACAAGGTAGCTCTATAGAAAGAAGTATTTAAGAGCAAAGAGATACAAGTGTGTGCAAACCAGAGATAACCAATGATATGATGACTGGAGGTTTTCTAGATGACTTTTCGGGTAACTCTATCAGTTCATTGTGTGCATATATAACTCAAAAATAGGTTAAATGCATTAATATGATGTGAATCTATGAAATATTCTGTTCAATCTGATATAAAATTAAAAAAAAAAATCCCTTGTGGGTAGAGATCACTTTTTAGTGACTTCAGTGAGTCTACAAATACTGTGTTTTTCTGCTGTAGTTTTATGTTTGCTGCAGTCACTGAAAAATTTCTATTGGACTTGCTTATTGCAATCCAGTGATAACACTTCTAGTATCTTAACTCATGCCTTCCATCATCTCATTCATTCTCTTTCCTGGCTAACCTGTATTTGGTGTGTGTCCATTTTTCTGGCCTTCAGCTCTTCACACATATGTAAATAATATAGTGTGCCAACATTAACCATGATACTACCATTTACTGGTAGTAAAAATGTTAATTTCTCTCATGCAAGGGATGAAAAACTGATTTGTTTTTTTTGTAGTCAGATTCATGGAATAAATATAAGCCATTTACAATGAAGTGTGACTCAATTTATCAGTTCTCTATAAACAGTGAACCTGAAAGAAAATAAATTTAGAAAACTTTATTTATTAGTTTAGTTTAGAATATGAAAATGCAGTTTGAATATTTAAATGTGCCCTCATTTTGTACAATTTAAAAGTATATGGGTTTATATTTGTGGTTTGTTTCATACAGCTGACAGTCCCTGGTTCTGTTAGGTGATCTGTGATATTTTATATTCTAACTCGTAAGATTTTACTAAGCCATAACTGGGCATTTTCCATGCAAGATAGCACTTGTAGGAGCCAGTTTTCATGGTACGATATCAATGAAATAATCATTTCTCACTCTTTGAGAAATATGCTGCATATACTCAGGGCTAAAACTTAATACCTAACTTATTCATAGAAAAACAAATAAAGAATATGTAGCAATATTTAATTTCTTGAATTTATTTGTTATAGTTCTCTTCATTTGTAAATTTTGTTTTGTTTTTCTAAGAATTTAGAGTATAACTGCACTGGAATGCATTTTACCAATACCTTTTTCAAATGTGCTGACTCTACTGTTTTTCTCTGACAGTCAGAGAGAGTGACTATTTAAAGGAAACGTGTTTTAAATCTGTGCATACAGAAATATTATTTACTAGTCATTCTGGAAAACAAACGCCATCCTGATATCTCAAAAACATGGAAAAAAAACAGGAAGAGAAAAAAGCTTTGCTTTCTGTTTAAGACCATTAATGACTTTGTAGGAATATCATGATTGTTTATGTCAGGGATCTTCAGAATTACCATTTAATTTCAGCTACAGATTTGTAATTAGTGTAGGAAAAATTGTAGTAAAGTTCAGATATGCAGTGGATAAAGTTATGTTGATACCCAATATGAATATATGATCGGCTTTTTAAAATGAAAGTTTCCTTCTCAATATCTGAATTTTGCATGTACCTTTTGCATTTGTATTCTTCTCTGCACAGCGTTTTGTGAAGGCACACAGTGCACAGCTTGCAGTGAAAATACCAAAACATGGTTAAACATGAAACAAGGTACACAAAAACTTAGGACAACATGAAAGGTAGTTTCTTCTAAGAAAAATGCTAGTAATTATTACAATTTTTATTACTTTGAAATATTGTTTATATCCTCAGTTTTATGCTTTTGAGTGTGCACAAGTGGAGTTGTACAGTAATGAAAATTAGAGCATGCATTTGATGTGCTGATTTCCTACACTACTTTTTAGGGATAAAATGAAATATTTGCTCTTACCCTAAGCATTATTAGAAATCTAGAGCTGCATATCCACAGTTACAGCCAAGGAGCATAGTCAAGTTAAAACTCTTTGTGACTGAATGTGCGTATGGATAAGTGTATCCTGGTTTGAGCTGAAACAGTGTTAAAAGCACACCCCTGTTTTGGTTGCTGCAGTGGGGAAGAGCCTTTATGACTTGTCAGCACGGGGTGGGGGTGGGGGGAAGCCAGGACAGGTGACCTGAATTAGACAAAGGGTTATTCCATACCACCTGACTTTATGGGAAAGGCTATAATGCTGTGTTGAGTTGTCCTAGGGGTAGCTAGTGCTTGGGGCTTGCTATGTGTTGATCAGTGGGTGGTGAAACCATGTGTTGCTAGTGGCTGTTGGGCAGCTGTATTGTTGCTGGGCATCAGGTGGTGAGTAATCATATCATGGCTGTATATGTTGTTATAATTGCATTTTTGTTTCCATTTTTTTTTCTTTTGTCTTAATAATTAGGATTTTATCTCAATCCATGAGTTCTACTTTATTTCTAATTCTCTCCTTTGTGTTACTTTGGGAAAGAGTGAGCAAATGCCTGTGTGGTGCCTAGCTGCCAGGGTAAATCACAATAAATTACAAGCATATCATAGAATCATAGAATGGTTCAGGTTGGCAGGGACCTTAGAGATCATCTTGTTCCAACCCCCCTGCCATGGGCAAGGACACCTCCCACTAGACCAGGTTGCCCAAAGCCCCATCCAGCCTGGCTTTGAATACTTCCAGGGAGGGGGCATCAACGACTTCCCTGGGCAACCTGTTCCAGTGTCTCACCACCCTCACACTGAAGAATTTCTTCCTTATATCTAGTCTATCTATCTCTGGCTCTGGGGAAAGTTGTTGCTCCACTTGTTTCAGACAAACAGACCACTGTCTTCAGACAAGTGATCAGGGTTTTGTGAAAGCGTGTCTTTACAGCTCTGGTAGATAGACAGCCACATGGGCTAAGATAGCTAGGTTCTGGATGCAACGTGAGCACCTGCAGAGCTATGCTGTGTATCAGATCAGGGAGCAGAAGAGCCAGTATATAGGGTATATTCAGAATGTTAAGCCTGGGCCATCTGCAGTGTTGGTATCTAGTGTCTGTGCTCTTAATGCTGAAAATCAAGGCCATCAGTTGGGTCATCTGAAAAGGGTCTTTGAATTAGGGGAAAAAAAAAACAAAACAAACAAAAAACCCATCTACATTAGGGATATAGATAATCTACCTGTACTTTAGAATCTATGGTGTTTATTCAACCTGACAGGATGCTTTTCTACTGCAGGATAAAATGCAGGGGCTTTGCTAATGCTGTGGCATGTATTTTTCACCTCCTTAACATCTAAGGAGATATGGTTATTAATCAAAATTTTACTGCTCACAAATGTGGATATTTATTCCTATATAGCAGTTTATTTTCAAAAAGAAAAATGAAAACAAACATAAAACAAACCAAAAAAACCCCACAAGTATTAGCTATTTCTTTCAATGTATTTGCAAAATGTAATTCTAACTGCTTGTGCTCTGTATTTATACACAAATAAGGGAAGAAAAGTCCAAACGTATTTTAAGGGACTGTATGTGCAGTTAAACATTGAGTTTAACAGTAAAGCTTAATGTCCCTTAACCATTACCCCCAAAAAGTTTTATTTCTTCTGTTACACAAGTACTTAGCACTCCTCATGTCTCAGCTCAGGATTCAGAAATTTATGTGTATTCTTTTGTAAAAGGCTCGTGCCCTTGTGAGTTAGGAAGTCTGGTTGTTCCCTTTGTGGTTGATCAAGAAGAGTACTGTAGCTGGAGAGGATTAATTGCTTATCTCCAGATTCCTGTGGGATCTGGAAGGCTATCTCATCCTGGTTTTCTTAAATATTAAAAGTCCATGGTAGGCACTTGAAGAATTTCGTAGTTTGTGAAAATCTGACTAATAGTTTTCTTTTTTGTTGTCATTGCTGATGCATCATATGCTAGAAACAACCTGTTTGAAAAGAAAGAAAATAACTGTTGGAAGTGAAGCTCTTTCTCTTGATCCACTGTGTACAGATGTATTGTCTTCTGGAAGTGATTCTATGAGTGTTCGTAGGTACAGGTCTTTGGGCTATTGGTATAGAGCTCCTGCTACTTGCTCTACACTCCACTAAATCATGCACTACAGCAATTTCCGTCAGGACTGAGATTTTTTCCTAAAAGTACACACACCAAACAGAATACTACAGCTTTGTCATTTCCAACACATATTAATTACTTTTAATGTCATAACTGCTTTTTAGAATCAAAATTTAATTTAAAAATGTTTAATTCATCAAAGTATGCATTAATTGTAAAGAAAATAGCCTTTCTCTGTGAACTGGTTTGTTTCACAGATACACAAAGTTGAAAAAGTAGTTTCACATTTCCTTTTTTTCTGTTAGTTTTTTATCATCTGCTTTTTGTTTTTCATTTTCAATTCTTTACAAATAAATTGTACCTCCTGACAAGGAGTCTATTTTTCAAATTTTGGTTGAGGGAGGTAGCTTTATATTGTAGGAATTTGAACTGAAAACATGTTCGCTAAGAGATAAAGAAAAGTGATTGTTTTTTTCACATGTACTAAATATCATGTTAGCAACTAATAAATGCCTTTCTTTGATAAGGAGTATCCGTGAGCTGTGACACAGGCAGTGACTACAGCCTAGACTACTACTTGCATGCTGACCTTTGGCAAACTGTCTAATGCCTTAAGTAACTAACTGCAAATGTTCTTAGCCAGGAGGATGATGGGAAAAGGTTGTCTTGTTGTTAATGCCAGGTTGTGGTTAGACTAGGATTTAAAACAACTTGACTCTAGTTGATTGTAGGGGATATTTTTTTGATTGGCTGTTATCATGCTTGCAAATTTATTTGAGAATGGGCATAGAAACATGGGTTATGTGTATTCATATATGCATATTTCTTCTTAGAGAGGACACATATCCCAACAAGCAAATGAAGCTGCAGAAGTTTTAAGGAAAAATCAGATCTTTAGTTCTTAAAATCACAATAGTACTATTTTGAGAGAGAGAAAAAAGCATATCATAAGATTTGAGGATATTTTAAGGAATCTGGAAGTAGCATTGCAATGAGAGTACTTGTGCTTCTTTCATGGGAGAGAGGAAGTGGATTAACTTCTGCTTAGAAAATACTAATAAGTGTTGCTCAAAACTTTTAATTTTAAAACGTGAATGCAATCAGAAAACTTTTTACACAGTGCAAACTGCAGTGTTGAACATCTTTGGCATAAGTAAGGCTGACACAATACATTCTTTTCACAGCAGTAATCATTAAGTACATAATACTTGTTTGACAGGGTTCTCCAGTCTGTTTTGTAAGTCTGTATTGTTAATTTTTATTGAGGATTAATACATACATTTTTCTTTTGAAAATATTATAAAAGGACAAATAAGTGTAAAATGACTCGATTGAGGAACTGAAGCTTTCTCAATAATTTGCACAGAAAGAGAGAGATCCTGGTAGGAAGAAACTGCTTCCCTGTGGTTATCTTCAAACACACGCGAGCCAATCTCATAACCTGCAAAGGAAGCGTATGGCTGAGAGAGTTCACTGCTAAAAAAAATTACATTAATGGTGCAAATCAGTAAAGGATAGACTATGGACAGCAAGAATGTGGGTTGTTTCTTGGTTTAGGCTGGAACTGAACTCAGTACACATTTTTACATGACATCCTTGCAGTGTATATGGCATTTTGCTAAATGGGAAGAAACAAACTTTCAGGAGAGAATAAAGGCCAAATGAAGGAAATCAAACAATTTTTGTTTGGAAAAGACAGACGGTCAGCCTAGGTCAAGCCAGGGCTGTGGAGTGTGACAGAGCTCCACCTCTGCTCTGCCAAACTATTCTTCTCCCAGCTCATTTCTTTGTGGCATGGTTTTTAATGTGTTCATTTTTTACACATGTGCCTGATTGCCAGAACTCTTTTCCTTCCCCTTCACTGTCTCCTCTACTTTCTTTTATGATCTCCTCTTGTCCTTCAGAACATCATTTCATCATGTTTCTGGTCTTAACTAGAGAGACTTCTAGAACAGCTCTTTCCTGACAAGCATTTTAATGAGGACCTTCTTCTAAACAAAGCTTGTTTGGTCTGCTCATGGTCTGCTTGTATGATATCAACCCAGAGAAAAGAAGACAGCATACGCTAAAGCCCCAGAGTGAAGAGCTGAAGAGTTAAAGGGCAAAAAGCCCTTTGGGACAGGGAGGAGATTTTGAGGGGAATTTCTCACAGATAGGAAAACTCCTGCATCACTGTGCTTGTTTTGAGTTCGAGCCCAGAAAACCTACCGGAAACATACAATGTGCATGTGGCTTTGGTTTTAAAGGAAACACCACATTACACTGAAAGAGTTCAAAACAAGCAGCCTGAGCTGCCTCAAGTGGGTGAGCAGACCAGGTTACCTTCATCTCCAAGGTACGTACAGCCAGGCATACTCTTGCTCAGCTTCATTTTTCCCAACTCATCATTCATTCATCACATTTGATCTTACTAGGGACTCTTGTCATCACATCTTTGGTGCTGGCTCATAATTAGATGCATGGTAAGGCCAAAAAACACACATGCTCAAGTCTAAGTGTATTGTGTGCAGAAACACTCTAGGGTCTGAAATGCTAAGAGGTGACTTGAGCTGGATTCGGCCTGTGGCAGGAGAGACCAAGAATACAAGTGCAGCTTTTTGTTTTTCAGAACAGTTTTTTATTTTGGTGGTTTTCAGAATGATTTGATTTTCACCGAATCACGGAAGCACAGCTTCTGATTTCCTCAGCATTCTTGGTGTAGTGTTATTTCAGAGAAAGTGCACAGGGTAAATTTGTTCCAGGTTGCATCCATTTCCTTTTCAGATTAACTGGGGACAAACTGACACCATCAACAAGCAGTCTAACCTCATTGCTCTGTACCATGTTCTGATTCTTCCTGATGTGGGTAACAGAGCAGGTTGAGTGGTGGGTCTGTTCAGCATCACACGTACAGATCTTATGCCTCTTTTACTGCAGTTAGCATTCCCTTATCAAGAGCGACTCTTCTTCATGTGCACAATCCTGCAGTTGCTTGAAAATCCCAAGGGAAATTGTGCACTCCTACGTTTCTGATACTCTTTGCCTAGCAAGAGATCCAGTCTCACTCAGCTAGCTAGAGACTTGACTAAGAATTTTGCCTGAAATGCAACCAATTCAAAGTCATTACCTTAAAGAATTCAAAAATAACAGTATTTAGAATTTATCAGTCATTTCATCACTAATGGGTCACTCCAGATGGGTGTGTTCTTGTGGGTGGATAAACTATAAAAAGAGGCAATGGGTAGAACAGCTCAGGTTCACAATACCTTCTATGCTACATTATCACAACTTTTCTTAGATGATGCTTTGATTAGGCATTGATTAAATATTACACTAAAATTGTGTTAACAACCAACCAGAAATACACCTAATAGGCGTAACAAAATGTTAGGTAAACAATATTCTGTTAAAAGCTTAGTTATTTGTCTTAATATAAATTTGTTGTTCACACGATGTCCTGTGGGTTCAGTTTAAGAATGTTTTTCTTTAGAATTACATTGCAGAAGGTTTGGCTATTTTCAGTTTAATTAGTTCAGTGTAATACTAATGTAGTATTGTAGGGGAAATGCTAAGCCATAGCCTGAATCTGTGATTGAGCGCCTCGAGTATGGGCTGTGGCTGCTCTGGGGAGCATAGGCCAATTGTTTGCACCTGTGCTCACCAGGTGACCAGAACGAGTGGACCTGGAGTGGGGCTGCCCTGAGTTCATTTAAGGGCCAGCCACAGAGAGGAGTCCCCCTCCCCTTCCCTGCTCCTGTGTGGAGAAGTGTTATTGCAGTGTGGGGATTGCTGAGGATCGGTTGTGTGAGTCAGAACTTCTGTGAACTTTCTGTTTATGCTTATTATTAAATCATCAGATACTTTGCCTGGGATTGCTAAAACATATCTGAAGCAATTGCACTGCTTTTTCTGCAGAACAAGTATTTAAAATGAAAGAAACATATAGACATGAAACATTCTTCAAGATACATCTGAGATTGACAGCATTTATTATGTTCGTGTTGTACATATGGACACCTGATCAGAAAAAGAAGAGAATGTCTCCAGTCACTCAGAAATTGCACTGCATAACTTCAGCATTAGAATTTAGGATCTTTGTTTCTGATTTCCTATTTGCACACTGCAGTCTGCTTTATTTTGAGGAATATAATTTAAGTGCATTTTTGATCAGGAAGAGAGCATTCTCTCTGTGTTTACAGCATTTTAATTCATGTATGTTTAAGATGTTTATTAGCAGAGTGCTGATTTCGGGTCCTTTTCACATTCTATATCTTTCACTGTTATCTATTTCTCTTTTTTTTCTTTTCTTCTTTTTAGTGTTTTTCACTACTTGATCACCCAGGAAATGATACATTGATATTTTCTCTCTATTACAACGTATTCTTCTTCTCTCTTTAAGAGATAAAAGTTCTGCATAGTTTGCCTTTCCTCAAAGCTCCCTCTAAGGAATGTGTCCTTTCTGTTAATATGCAGGTTTCTAGGTTTCCTTCTAAGTCTGAATATTGAAACATTTTTTCCCTTCTTCCCTTCCCTCTCAGTACCCAGGACACTTCATAGCTGATAGTCTGGCAGAATTAAGTCTTCACTAGCAGTAGCAAAGGAAGCACCAGAACATTAGTATTATTTGTGTTTTATAAATTATATTGTAGGATTTCTCTGAACTACCATTGGATGCGGAGTTCAGCTAACATTTTGTTATCAGAGATGAAGTTCTTGGCAACAGACAATAGACACCAGTATATACACTGAATTCTTTTGTTCTTCATATTTATGCTGAAAGTGTATGGTTCCTCTCCTTATGTGAAAAGATGTAATCTATTTTATGAGTACTCATCAATCAGACTTGCTTCTGTGTAGACTGCTCTGTTTTACCTTAGAGACAAGTTTATCTGAGCACACAAATGCAGTCCTAGAAAAGCCTTCTTGGTACCTAACTGTTGAGTTCATGTTTTCACAGCAATGCTAACAGTTTTTTGCCTTCTTTCATCATTTTGAAATTCCTTCTACTTCATCTTTCTTATACTGCCTGGACATACTGCAGCTGATAAGATGTAATGTTTTCTTAGCAGTTGCAGGAAGTCTTCAGGAGAAGCTGGCAGGGGCGATAGTGTTTTCATTTAACGTGATAACTTCTACAGGAATGTATGAAAAATTTAGCCATGTAAAGGCAAGGATAACAGACAAAGAACATATGATTTGTACCTTGTCCTGTAAAGCTGGGGAGAAACTTCTAAAACAAGTGTAAATTGTGTCCAATTTAGGAATTGGGGGTTGTGGACAACTAAAAAACAACAACAGCAAGATTTTTGCTAGAACTGATGCATCTAAAATTATTTTAAGTTTTATTTCTACCATGGGATTTTCCTATAATTTCTATTCTCTCAAGTATTAAAACAATACAAATAGAGAAAATAATATTCATGTACAAGCCACCTGAAACTACAAAATATTTCAGTACGTGGGTTTCATCTTCTTCTTCCTGGGTTTGGCTGTTGTTAATGACAGGTAAGAGATACTAAATTCAAGTGTTTAACTATGACTAATACTATTTCTTCTATGCGGCCTCTTCACAATAATAATTTTAGGCCAAGATTTTATTTATGGTATGAGATGCTAATCTATCAGAAGTGTGTGAGAAATTCAGTGGGAGAGACTTGGAATTTCATTAGGTTATAGACTCTCTAGGAGCCCATCTAAACTTCCGTATATCTAAAATCTGAAATTAATGTCCTGACATGAAGTCCATTTAACTTTTGACTGGTGCGTCATTGTAATTTTTTTTAAGTAAGTACTGCGTAGTTCAAAGTCCTTTAGAATTTTTTCCATTGGTTTACATTACCGGAAACAAAAGTACAAAAATGTTGGGTTCTCATGTTCAGATGAGAATGCTAAAAAGATTTTATGATTTTCAAAATGAAATCAAGTCATTTATGGAATCAAAAGGACAAGTTGTGCCAGAACATGAAGATGAAAAATGACTCACAGTTTTAACAGTTTCGGTGGATTTGACTGCTCATTTAAATGAGTTAAACATGCATTTTCAAGGTGAAAATCAACTTATCTGTGCTATGTTTCAAACCATAACAGCATTACAAATGAAACTTAAATTATGACAAGCTCATATTATGGCAAATAGTTTTATGGATTTTATTACATTAATGCGAACCTGTGAACAGTGAAAAATGTGCCCAAAAAGTCATCGGTTTTCTTGGTGTATTTGTTACTCCATTTTCAGTCAACATAAATACATTACCTGTGAATTTTCAAATTGAATGTATAGAGTTGCAATCAGACATTCAACTCAAAAATTTGATTGTCTCTTTACTAGATTTTTATGAGACTTATCTTACCAGAGAAAAAGATCCCTCACTTCACAGTCTTATGTCATTGCTTTTCAGCAGTACGTACATTTGTGAACAACTGTTTTCAAGCATGGGGTACAAGAAGAATAAAATTTCATAACAAAATCTCTGCATACCTCACTAAGAATTGCAACCGCTTCCATTGAACCAGCCTGTTTCACAAAAACAAGATCAAATGGATTTATCTTTTTTATGTAAATATATATAAAATGTGAAAAAGTAAATAAAAAATGTTTTGTTACTTGTATCCATTAAATATATTACATATTTTAATGTGTGGCCCTCTTCACTCAATGTGGGCTAGGCAAGCCAAAAGATTGGACACCCATGCGCTAGGTACTTCAAATGCAGAGCTACTTCTGTTTCTAAGCTGCACTTACATATGCAGCTGACATAAAAAGAATTATTAGTGCCAGCAGAGGTTATCAGGCACAATGCACGATGTCACCACAGATCTTACATCCTTGATCAACTGAAAGGAAAGAGAGAGGGAGGAAGTGCCAAAGGTCAGAAATTTGACTAGGATTGCAAATGCTAATCTGCAAAAAAATGGAGATTTCACTGATAGGACAGCTGGTGTATACACGTGTATACAAAAGACCTAGACTGCAGCATATATTGCCAATGGGGAAAGATAACTACTCTTTTGAAGTAGAACATTTCTTGATTCTTGGATCAAATTTTGTATGGATTTGAAATCTTAAATATGATTTTTGCTAATTTATTTAGGCACGTTAAACAAATTCGTGTCTCCAGATCAAAGTTTTGTAAATGAATTTATCAAATGATGTGGTATTGAAATGCCTTTAAAACATTTTTAAAAGTAATAGCAGTAGCAATATACTTTAAAAAGTGAGAATGGAAATGAAGTTCTTCAAAGCTGGGAAATGACAATTTAAATTCAGCGCAACCTGAATTTTAACACTTTAAACTGTATTCAGAAACTGTTTTGTTTGAAACTTTCAGACTGTTCTGTAGTCCTGGTAACGTATTTTTCTAACAGCCTATGTTCTTCCCTGTGAGTGTCTGAGGGTGGTAGTGGAGGCTTTCAAGTGTATTTTATTTGTTTTCTTTCATGATGTGGTCAGACTTTTTTACAAGAGCACCTTCTGCATCTTGTTAACAAGTATTTATTCAATTCTTTTTATCTTATACAGCTAGTACTGGTGGACAAAAATAGCAGCCTGCTATTCATTTATATTCATTTAAAATCATAAAATATTTCATAAAACTTATACAGAAGATCAAGCACTGGCAACATCATTTCTTCTTTTTCCTGAAATTTCAATGTTTAATTTTCAAATTTAATGGTCTTTTATAGAGAGGCTTTTTTAGAAACCTGATATCATGGTTTATATATAATATAATAATATAATATGATGGAGATGTTTTGGGAGAAAAAAGTCATTGGTGCAAGTATATTGCCTCACACTGTGAAATAAGATTCTCTCTCTATGCTCTGTAAACGCTTGGTCAGATCAGTAAACCTGTCTCTCTAATCTAAAATATATTGTGTCTTCTCAGCCATTTCTGTTCATCTGTTTGCCCTTCCCCTTTAGTGATGAGGAAAGGCATAGGGGGAAAAAGCAATTCAGTTACATTTTCTTCATCAGCTCTGGGACTTTCTAGATTGCTTCCTCTTTCACATGTTGCGGAGTGCTCAGTAATGTACTGGAATTGCCCACCTGTCTGCATTTTCTTTAGTAGCGAATAGTTCTTATTAGATAAAGAAAACTGGGAAGGAGGATGATGTATACGAATGGCTTGAGTTTGGTCTTTAATTCACCACATTTTTTATATTTGCAAATATATTTTGTGCAAGTTTGAATATACCAAGAATTTAGCAGACAGAACATATGTGTGCAGAAACTGGTTCGATAATCAAAGCATTTCAGTGTTAAAAATTGCTCACTTATTCCAAGAATGAAATACTTCTGAGTGTGTGGCCTGGCTTTTTCTTTCATCTTATTTTTTTACACATAAACATTCTTATTCTTCCTACAGCTTGTGCAATTTTTTGTTTTCTTTTTGTTAGTGAAAAGTGAGTTGAAAATGCTGTTGAATCTGAATAGTAGCATATCAGGTTTAGCTGAGGCAGATGACTATTAGGCAATGGAGACTCAAGTCTGAAATATTAAATGAAGTGTGCCTCTCTAGTCTCCTTCAAAAAAGGCATGTTTTTGATGTGACGATAAACTGTGGTACATGGGTAGTAGAACACATGCCCTTCAGTTTAATAATCTATAATTAGTAAGAAAATTATGTTCACCTAGAAGTTTCAGCCTTTTAATAAATTAATCAATGACACAAACAAGTCAGAGATAATTATTAGTCATTATGTCCCTATTTCTATAGTTTTCACTGTTAGATCTGTGTACTCTCGTGATGTGACTCTGCCCTACTTCAGCGGTCAGCTGGTGGATTTTTTTTTTTCTTCCACATGTTTGATTGTACTACCATAAAAATGAAAGGAGCTTCATCAGAATTTAGTTTTGGTCTAGGGACCTTTTCCAGCTCTCAAGCCTAACTGAATGTTTAAGCAACTCATAATGCAGCAATTGTTATTCTGAGGGAAAAATAAAAAGAAATATTCTACTGAACATCACAGTAGCCTGATGAAAAGGTAATGGCACCTCTGCAGAATAGAATAAAATCAAATCCTAATTGTTTTGGTCAATTTGACTTGCCAACATCTCATGCTTTAATCTTTTGCATAAATTAGAAATCTTCTCTCTGTTCAAATTCCTGTGGGGTTGCTGTCTCTGACTTCCGTCTACTTAATTCCACTCAGCTAGTGAATGCTTTCGGATAATGTCATGATATTTCCATTAAAGAATTCAAAGTTGGTGAGAAGAAAGGTGCCAAACTGCTATTATTCAATACAGATGAGTTTCAGTGACAAGCCTTTGATTTGGCAGATTCCTCCAGCACTGTGAAGGATGTTAGTGAATAAACTGAGGTACATGATCCAAGGACAAAGCTGTTTGCCCAGTATACCTGCAGGCAGGTTAAACTGTAATTCAGGCTACAGCAGATGAAGCTTTCTGTATCAGTGGCTGGCTAGGAAGGGTATGCCAGGGACTGCATTGGCTTTTGGGAAGAAGTTGAGCACATAAGGAAAAGAGGGATCATTAATGTTGGTTATTTCTTTCTGCAGTAAATTAGGTCAGGGGATAAATATTGGTTTATGAAGTTATGGTCTAAGTCTGCTCTTGGTTCAGCATGTCTTGTTTCCTGTTTTTTTAGTAACAAATCTAGCATATAAGCACATTATCTCCAGCAAAGCTGTTAAAAGTTCAGTCTAGCTTCCACTTTACTGAGCCTAATACTCTCACTAGAGAACTGCCAGTTCATGTGTAGCTTTATTAAATGAAAGATATGTTACCATGAGGAAGGTCACTATATCTCCAAAGCAGAGCTGATAATTGTCATTATTTCAGAACAATGGAATATCATTAAAATACAAAAGATTAAATTTCTCTAATTTTAGGGTAGTGTAGTTGGTACAGATACTTTCAAGTACAAACCAAAAGAAATAATGTACAATGATTTGGGTACTGTTTCATTAACTGGTTTGTCCAGTCTACAGGGTGCAAGGATTTGAGTATGCTTTTACAAAAATAATTGTAATTACATATAAGTATTTGTAACCACCTTTTGTATTAACTCTGCTGAAAACATATAGGCACTTTGAGGTGTCTACAAATCCTACTATTTCTGAATCTATTTGGATGACCTTGAGGTGCTATCACGTTTACTCCAGGGGAGTCTTGGAGAGAAGTAGCCATTTCTGGGGGAGTAGGGGAGCAAAGAGCTGGAGGGGGAGCAGTGGAAAATGCATAAGAAGAAAATGAAAAGAAAAATATTCTTTCCTAGAGAGTTTGAGTTATAAGATAAGATTATAGCTAGCAGAATCAAGGACGTGTAGGCACGGCACATGATGATTATGATTTATGGGAGCATTATAAAACAAGAAAGTCAATATATATTCTAAAAGTTTAGCCCAGATTAATCTAAACCCCCTCCTTTGGTTCATGGTGACAGAGGAAGGCTATGTTGATAAGAATTTTTTTCCCCCCAGTAATAGTTTCAATAACTGTTAATGTACAGATCCAGTTTTAGAAAATATTTTTTAGCTTTTCATTTTGAAAAACAAAAATTAGGTACAATTTTGAGTAAATATCTTACATTTAAGGTCAAATGTGAAATTAGATATGTATCTGCTACTAATAACCAGTGATAATGCAGTATGTGAAGATTCTATTACGAGCATAAAAATCAAATTATTGTCTGTAAAAGTTTTTTTTTTGTCAGTCTTCTTTCTTATGCTTGTAGCAAAGTGGTGTCTTCAGCTGAATATCTAATGTCATTAATTTATTTATTGTGTATACAATCAGATTATTGTAGATAGCTAAAAAAAAATATCATTTTTTTGTTTAATGAATGCTCTATGCTGATTTGTAATGTTTTTATTTCAATATGATATCTGAAAATAGTCTTTTCTATTATTAATATATATACACAAATGTATTTCATAATATTAAACCTAATATAGGTACTGTAGAACAGAAAAATGCAATGGAAAGATGGACAGTCATACAGTCAAATGTCTGCCTTATTGTGCCTTGTCCTATAATCATACAAACAACACTTAATATTCAAGAATAGGATAGGTAAAGACATAAGGCTATAAAGACTACAGTGATTTTTGACTAAAAATTGTAAAGGCAGTGTATACTTATATACTGTATATTTCAGCAAGTGTCTATTTCTTGCTGGTATTTTGCAATTTTTAGTATTTAGTATTTTTATATTTAGTATTTTTAAAATACTGACTTTGAAGTTGATTTTTTCTCTCTCATTATTTAGTTACAACGTTTAACATTTGAACATCCTTCCACAGTTTTGAAAATCAACTCTTACTACACAGGATGGTTGTTTGTAGAATTATAGCATACAGAACAGTAATTACTGCTCTGCAGAATGTTAACATGTAGTGATTTACTAACTTTGCCACTGAAAGTACCATTTCCATATGTTTATTAATAGCAGTTAAATAGAAATGTTTACATTTTTAAAGATACCTATAAATGGCACTAAAACTTACCTTAGAATAAAGATGTGGGTAAATAATAAAGTTTTATGAGTTAAGATACTGGGAAGTTGTCACTGGAAATAAATACTTTGTAAGCATCAGTCATTAACACTACACATTACTTCTGTAATGTAATTAGTAGCCTATTTTTTTTTTTCAGCTACTTTCTTCCTGTAACCTATCTCTGATGCAGCAAATGGCAATATGTGAAATAAAAATTGAGGGTCTGCATTGCCAGTCCAATGTTAGAACAGCACAGTGCTTAGTGAGAGTTTTTGTTTGCGAGTAATTTAGATCCTGACTCTTAAAATTAAATTTCACTTTTCATTTAATATAATTATTTCTCGAAAGCTCATTTTTGTCTTTAAAATTAAACTAAACTTCGTGAGTAGGACAGGCTAAGGTTGCAAAGTGTATGATAACCAATAATAATATTAAGATGAGAGGAAACGACAGTTTATGGCAAAATGTAACTCCAGACAAACAGTGGAGCTATTAAAACATGCTTGGAAACAAAAGAAGTATAGAAAACTCATATTTCCCAATAAATGTGTATCTCAAATCACAGCAGGCTATAATCCATAAAGAACAGGCAAACTGCAAAGGCTAAGCACAAATGCATACCTTTCTTTAAGTACATTCACAATAGAAAAATTGCTATTCTGTAAGTGAGCATGGAAGATAAGTCATAATTCCCAGTAAATAGCCAGTATTTGGAGTCTCGTACAATTCATGAACATCTCAATCAGTGTTGTTTTGTTTTGGTCACTGAATGGCAAGCACTTCAAGTATGTTGCATCATTACAAGTTTCTACCAGATCATAGAATCATAGAAACACAAGGTTGGAAAGGACCTACAAGATCATCTAGTCCAACCATCCTCCTATCACCATTACTACCCATTAAGCTATTAATTTGTATCTCGTAGCACCTCCCAGATGCTTCCAGATACCTTCCTGTTCAACAGATGTTAGCATATTTATTTCTCCTCAAATCTCAGACATAGAAATATTGTTCATACGAAGAGTAGTAAGCTAGAAAAAGAGGTAAATACTTGGTACTCAAGCAGACTCTTTTCCAAAGCTCTGTTTTGATGATGGCAGTACTTCCATCACGCACAGAAGCCAAATCCTAAGAAATGGTCAGATGCAAGTAAGAGAACTTTATTTTAAGGGATACTTCAGAGAGCCATTGTCTCCCTAAGTAAATAATTGTATTTTTGTCTTAAGTGTAACTTTTTCTGTTGTTCTAAGATGTAGTTTATTTGTCATAGGTTTCCTTTATTTTTAAAAATCATACTTATGAATTTCTATATTCTTCAGTTTTCTGAAATCCAGAAAATAATTTAGGGTCAAAACTTTGTCTTTTTTAATGCAATAGTAAGATCTCGTAAATTGTCCAAGAATGATATCCAACACAAATGTGTGGGAATACTTGTGACAGAGTGATCATAATTGATTGCACAAACTTAGAGAAACCAAGAGACTAGGATTAGAAGGAAAAATAGCGCATAATTTTGTAATGTGTAGTTCCTGGGTCATGGATACTGTTTGATGTTTTTGGCAGTTCTTTTACAGTAATTCTCATTCATTTCTAGCCTTTTTCAAGTCTAAAATCCTCATTAAAGATTACAGTTTCCTGAGGTATGACCCTTTTTCTTTTAATAGTAATGGAATATTTTTTTTAGCTTTGTTTGTTGAAATTAATAAGTGATGCCAGGTACTTGAAAGCTAATGTATAAGAATGATTTCTTTCTGTATTTTTTCATTCTTTTTGTTGCTAAAATTTATGTATATGATCGAATACTGCATTAGTGTTTTTCACATAAGTTATTTAATTTTTTTTTGATGCCTATAAGATTTAATTTTAAGACCGTGTGTAAATGCAAATCCTAGACTACGGAAGCAATATAAGTTCTTTTTGGTCACTGTGAATGTCTTTGCATCTCCTCGCATTTATCATTTTTAAATGGTACAAGCAATGTGGAAGTTGAAAAGGGATATTTTCAATTGTAGCATAGAAAAAAAAAATTCCATCCTGTAGGGATATGCTTCAAAATTTCCGTGTATTTCAGACTGACAAATTGAAAAATCTCTTGTGATTTTTGACTGCTTTTTTTCAGATAAGAAAGAATGGCTTAACTAATGTCATTCAGTATTCAGCCTTCAAGATCAAATAGTCACAAATTCAGTGTTATATTGTTATCTCATGCTATAGGATGAACTCAAATTAAATAAAGAAAACATCTGTTCTGATAATCTTTTCCTAGACTAATGTTTCTCCTACTGAATTTTTACTATCATCAGCTGAAAATAGTATTTTCAAGTTTTAGTTTATTTTATATTCTTAATACACTTATATGAGTTTCATTGATAAATTGAAAATAATCCACCCTAATTTTTCAGTTTTGAACACTTGGAATAACAAGAAACTACTAAAGAATCCTTGGATGTTTCCACTTATAGAACATATGACCAGATAAAACCATGACCAACACCAATTCTGCTATAATATCTCCAAACAGTGATTTCCTGAAAATAAAGCAGTGTCAAAGATGACTATAGCTTTATCATCCAAGCACAATCAAAAAGGAAGGCACTTGAGAACTTAACACAAAGAATATGTTATTGAAATACTGAAAGATTGGGTGCCTTTTCAGATACATACAAATGGAAATTGGGAATAAAAAATTTGCTCTTAAATTACACTACCAACTCTGCTGAAATGAAGACTTTAGCAGTCCTTTAGATTGTAGACTACAAAGAGTCACTACTACACTAGTGTCATATTAATCCTGTGTTTTATTTGTAGTCTGTAGATGATACTTTCATTTGTTCGTTCTTTCAATTTTCTCTATACATTAAGATAGCATGAAAGAAAAATGTTAGTCTTATGTAATTTTTCAGTATCAGTTTTCATAAATTGTGTATTATATTATTTGGTGCAACAATAAGAGCAGACAATGACATAATGAAAGACAAAAGCCAACTATTTATATGCTTTTATTTAATATAACTGTTGCATGTTATATTTCTTAAATATCAGAGTTGACCTACATTTAGAACGCTTGCAATGCTTATGAGAGCTGCAGGATTAAGGTGCTTAGGAACCACAGCTGCTTTTTCCAAACAGCAATAATAGTTTTGCATTGCAAAACTGCTTAAGGAGAAGATAAGGAGAAGCAGAGGTGGCCTTCTACTGTCACTGTTAGCTTCTTTAACTATGTCTTAGGGTAAGAGAGTCTATTTGCAAGATCAATATTTTGTCAGATCTGTTTGTATGTGTTAAGAGAACGCTTTTGGTTATGAAAGCATCAGCTTAAATTAAATAGGATAGATACTACGTACTTATTTCGAAGATGTGAAGTAGAAGAAGAAAGAAACATTGGCTTATTTCTTCACAAACTCTTCTGTGATGAGTTTTGGCCCTTATTAAATTGAACTGAAAACTACAATGGTGACAAATTCCTTCATTCTATGTTTTGTTGGCAATTTCTTTGAACAATGTACTTGTAATTGCTGATATGGTTGATGTACATAGTGCAGGAAAGGAATTAATATTGCTGCTTGATATGTTAAAAAGTTTATGAAAAAAACAAAACAAAGTGTAACTTTTCAGATGCTAATGGGAGCAAAAGGAGAAGAGCTGAGTCACAGACTTAATTCCCACTAGTCACCTTGCACTGTTTTACTTAAAAGTGTTACATTACTGGGGGGGATGTCCTTGAGGAGAAAAGCTATGTTGTACCTGGTGAGTTAGAACATAGGTTAAAAATAATATTACAGTTTCCAAAGAACCAGAAAATATTGCCAGGGTTCCAGCCAACATTAACTTTACAAGTAAAGCCAGTAGTGACAGTTTGTGCATGAACTATTGCTGAGTATACTGTATTGTGACAGTTGCTTTTATGATCCTAATAATTGTACTGCCAGGTATAAAGGTTATAATATATGCATATGCACAAAATAGAATTTTATGCTGTAAGCACATGCTTCTGATGATGATACTTAAATTTGATAAAATCAGTATTTTCTTATCTGGCTTCCTTCCATACATGTATGGAGCAAAGTAGGGTGTTATATTTGCTGTTCTTTTGATACGTTACCTGGAAAATGCTGTGGATCGCTAAGAAAATGCTATCTCACAAAGTCTGGTGTGAGCATTTAAAGCCATAAGTGCAATTACACAGTCTGGATGCAGGTATTGTTGAAGTTAGCTAAACCAACTCTCCTAACGTGAGGCAGCGCTCGTATTGAGTGGCTGTATTGGCACCCAACATCATGATACAGTCAGCAGTGGGAGACATTTGTGTGGTGGTGCTTAGGTGCCACTCACCAGGCAGAGAAATGGGAGGACTGGGACCACTGCAGTGTCCCTGCAACCCTGTGCTGCTCCACCACACGTTGTAGAGAAAGGTCAGTTCCTTTCGCTCTTGGACTGATCTGCTGTACAACTATTGGCGTGAAAGAACTGGAACTGGGTGCTTAAAGTGTACTGCTCTATCTGTATGCCCATTTATTTAGTTTTCTCCTATTACTTAATACACTCACAATTTGGCCTTTCTTTTGAATTTGGCTTGTGCTCTAGAAATTCTTCTTTGTGACTAAGCGTATTGCTCTCTAAAGAAATGTAACCCACCACACACACAAACAAGGATATCATAGTGTGCTGCCATTTGACACCTATATAACGACTAATTCTTACACATGGCTTAACCCAGTAAGACACCAAACCACTTGAGAAAGATATTGAATTCCTTCAATGCTCATTAAAAGTTTAAGATAATCTTCAACTTCTGTGTTAGTATGTCTGTTTCTTCTCAATGCGTTAGGAGGCTACCTTTAGTAAAAATAAATATACAGAAAGCTTGTTACAATTCAAATTGCTCTCCCTATTAAAATAAACATATAGCCTGTTTTTTCAACATTTATTTTGCTTTTCTTCTCCCAAACTCTTTTGTTCTCTCCTTCAGAGACTTCCTAATGGCAAGATGCATAGTGACAGATAAATCTAGGCAAAAAATTATTCTAGTACTTCTTTGCCAATATCTATGAAATTTCCCTTTTTTTTCCCCCCAAGAGAATTTGGCAGTGCTAGAATTCATTTACAAGGAAAAATAATTATTCTGTACAGCTAAGGGGATTACATAACTTAGCGATGAATCCCTGAAAGGATTTTTATGGACAAAGCACAATGTGATGCAATTTAAAGCTGTTAGTGCTCTGAGAAGCCTTCCAGCTTTGTTTTGATAGGCATACAGAACTTACAATTTAAAAATATACTCAGATGAATCTGATTTTATCATGATCAATATCTGTGAAAACAGATCAGGCTTCAAGTCTTTTGTCATCTTGTCTGACTACTGTGTAATATGTACAATGGAATTGAAAGTAGGGCTAAGCTGCATAAATGCAGCTCTGCTTTTACAGACGTTTGCCTCTATAAAGTGGTTACACTTGTATAAGCAAAAGGCAATGCACAACAACTAAAGTTTTAAATAATGGAGGAAATAGAACATTCTGAGCTATGTACTATTTGAATAAAATTGGATTAGATAGCTTATTCACACTGCTGTCAATCTATGTTGAGAAATGAAAAAAATAAAAACTGTTCTTTGAGTTAAGCTGTGGGAAACCTCAATTATATGGGAAAGGCTCAGCCACTAAAGGTGATATGTGTAATATGTAGAATCAAATCCAGGGTAGGCTGCTGTCTGATGCTAGAAGGCAAGAACTTCTGTGGACATTGCATGGATATGAACAAAACTTAAGCAATTTCTAGCTGGCAGACAAAATGGGATGTAAAGCAGAGCTAATTAATTTGACTTTCATAGTCAAGTTCAAAAGTCTGCTCAGCTCTCTCTATAAAGCTATGTTAACTTCCGGACTCTACATTATTCAGTTTCAAGTATTACATTGATCATTAATACTGGGTTACAAAACGTTCTATCTCAAAAGCAATGCAGACATTAAGTATACTGTTGTAATCATGATATATGTTGTACCTACAAAGCTTCTCGGTTTGCTGTTACAAAATGCCTGGGAGAAACATGATCTAGTAAATACCTTAAATTTACATACTGTGAGGTAAAATAAGGAAAAAGTGTACAACTGTGCTATTCTATCTACATTGGATTTACAGATGAGTGTGGCTGGAGAAAGAAGCAGAGGAAGGACTGCTTTCTTGGTGAAAGGCTCCTGTAGCCTTGTGCAGGGTGTGGAGTTTGTCAGCATGAGACAAAGTCACTTTCAGACATTTGTTTCCTTGTGGACAAATGCGACATCATGAAGGTCAGAGAGGTGTAAGGGTGATAAAATGAGGTGATATCCCAAGGCTGGTAAGTGAGATATCATGTCTTGACTAAATTTCTGATATGTCTTATAGGTAGGAAAAGAAGCAAAAGCAAATGAGGCTTCTATTGGAAGAAGCAATGAAAATGCTGTGGTGTTTATCAGAAGTTAAAAGGGTTGGAAGACACAAGTGCAAAATAAGACAAAGATACAGGCTGTTTCAGACAGTGACAACAAGATGTGGATTTCAGAAAGCACACACATTGCTGAGAAAGTTGCTTGGTGCAGCTTACTAAGGCAGCTTAGGAATGAGATGGCAAAACTAGCCTGAGTTAAGAAATCTCATACGTTCTTGGCTTCATTAGCTTGATGAGCATTGTAAAGATGAAATGCTAAGTAACAGGATCATATCTGGACCAGGAATACAGAGAGAGATGACCAGCTTCCAGCTCTAATTGAGGAGACTAAGGTACTTCAAGATTTTGTTGAAACTGGAGTATCGTTTGGCTAGGTGGCTGGAACTGCTGACTAGTAACCATCAAGATGAAAGTAGTATAATAGTGCCCAATAATTTGTAATGACATGGAATGAAGTCCCTGAGACAAGCCTTATCTGAAGATGAGAAATTGATAGAGCAGCTTGATGAGGTTTTTTGGGATACTTGAGTGCAGGGCTAATTGTATTTTAATGTCATTAGTATAATAGTATCACTCCAGAGATTAAATTTATATCTGTTAGTAATTTTCAGGATTAAGTCTAATTTACTACTAAATTTAGTTTAAGGATTTTTTTTTATTGTTTTATATAAATAAATATATCTGGAGTATCCACATGGTTTTAAGATTAGGCTTGGTGGCCTAAATATCAAATATCAGCTTTTGGGCAGACTGCAAAAGTTATATCTGGATATTCATACTAATATATAGGCACACAAGCAGAGCTTTTACATGTAAATGAACTCATTAACAATGAGATACTATTGATGGACAGCTCGAAATTGGTATTTTCCAGCAATTTTAAGGCAGATCTACAGTCTTCTGGAATCTTTGATCCTTTGGCGCTTGTTCTCTAATATCAAACAACTGGTCAAATATGCTTTCTTGTGCGAGCTCTGATCTTTTTCTATATGAGCATCTTCTTTCAAAGGATTTCATTACAGCTCCACTTTCCAAAAGTGGTACTCCAGCTATCACATCTTTGGAGTACTTCAAAGATCAGCAGTAGGTTCATTTCATTTCATTCTTCATGTTAATCAGCTTCTTGGCAAATTCTAACATGTCTAACTATGCAAATGTTGCTAGACTTTTATTTACCTCAGATAATATTCTGGTACTCCCTAGTAATTTTTTCTCTAGAATACATGATCTGGTTGCTTATACTCACCTTTTTGCAGTTTTAGATAGTCTGAAATATTTTGCCCAAGTAGTTTCTGTTTGCAACAGTATAGCAGATGGTAGGCTATAGAATGTCATAGGAGTTCTGCCTTTATGCTACTTCAGAGGATAAATTATTAAAACAAATTACTTTTGTTAAGAAATCTAACACAACTATGCTTACTGTTGGCTCTTTATTAAAACAATGTATCTTAATTATACCTTAGTAATGCTACCATTTTTATCTGGCACAGTTTAAGGAAATTAATTGCACTTTATTAGTTTTACATTCAATATTACTTTAGAAAACTAATTCTCCTGATTGACTGTTATACAAGTGTATTAAAAATGGAACTGGAGACTTTTTCCACCTACTATGACAAATATTATGCTATTCAGATTTATGGATTGCTGAATTTTAAGGATTACTCGATTTGTCTTTTCAATTCCACAACACCAGCTGAAACCTTAGCCAAACTCAACACCTTGATATGTGAAGATTTGACAGTGCCCAAGCATGGAAAATTGTAATCTTCAAACTACAAAGTTTCAAAAAATTCCTGTAGGCAAACTTGAATCTGATGTGTCTATTTCTTAAAATATAAACATTTTTGTATATGTTAAGCTGCTTGTGAATTATCTCTGGCTTTTGTTTTGTCTCAGTCTGAGGAACGCCTTCAATCTATCATAATTAAATTACTATGTGAATATACACGTGCATTACCATGATTTAATATATATATATATATATAAATACAAAAATAAAATAATAAAAAAATAGTTCTTGTTAATTTTGCTTAAAAATTACTTTGGAGATTTAATAAATAATGTTTCCCAAAATATTCTTCTAGTACTATAGGTTTTATCTTTCCTGTTTGTGTAGAAGATCCCTTCCTCACCTGAAGGAGCCTCTTTTCAAACTATACTAAGGCAAAGTTTCTCTGTTCAGGTTGTTCCAAGTTCTATAATTGTCCTAAGCTGAACTTGTTTCTGCTTTAAGCTATCTCCTACTCTTTTCTGAAATGCTATGTGCTATTTTAGCCAGTTAAGACTCTTCATCCAGACGCGAACACTAAGATGTTGAATTGTCTCAGATAATAATAACCATCCCTCCTGAAAACTGGTTGGCAAAAGAACGGGACAAGATAGAAAGCTTCTATGTTAGTATATTTGCATGTCTGTTAAAACCTATATAATGAATAAAAAATAAAATTGCATCATTTTAGCGTTCTTTGTAGTCTGGTGCTGATTAAAATGTGATTAACCTACTTACAGAAGCAATTTTGTGCACTTCCATGCCACATCATGGTCTTGCAGCTAAAAGTGATTACAGCAACACAGAATCATGATGACAACTGCAATATCTTTGACTTTGCCAGAGTTGTGGCATAATGTTACTTATACTAATATAAGTAATAGTGGAATATTCTCTACACTCCTTTTCTCTTTAAATGTTGTCATGTGTCAGTGAAATGCAACTTTTTTTAAATGAAATACATCAAGTAATTGCACTAATTTACATTCCATTGTTGTGTGCTTATAGTGATAGTTCAAAAAAACTTGTTTTTCTTCTCAAACATTTGTGTAAGGAAAGAAATAGTATGTTTACAAGAGTGCACCACATAGTATTTTTGAATGCTTTTGATTTCAGCTCCTTTTATGGATGTCACATACATGACCTCTCAGTGAACTGCAAGTGTACACTTACTGAATTACGTACATACTGAATGTATGTACTGAAGTACGTATATACTGAATGTTAAAACACCTGTATTTTGCATAATATGAAATGATTGGGGTATCAGGTGTTTCATTGTATGAGACTTGCACAATTGTTTCCATATGGCATATGATAAAAAGCTGTTGCAGCCAAGGGCTGATAAACTTGCTGCTTAGATTCCAGATGGCCCAATTTGTGCATCTGCATTAATATTAAAAATTTAAGTGTTTTCTTTGAGAGTCAACTGAACAGCATCCTGGGAGCTAGGAACATCTCTTCTGGGCTGATTTTCCTACTGCAGTTCTTTTCTTCCTGTCTCAATTCCATTCTTTTTTGTAGTCTTTTTTCATATGCCCCCCTCCAGTGTTTATAGCTCTAAGCTGGGGAACTGTTTGTGATCAGATATTAGAACAAGAAATTCACATACAGTTTATATACAGATTTTAAATAAAGTTGAATTTTAGATTAGTTTAGCCCGTCTTATTCCTAGCCAAAAGGAAATATAAAAGGCTGAATAAATATTTAACTGAATTCAGCTTCAGTCTATAGAAAACAGATGTAAATTACTAAGACAAATTGCCTTTGTATTAAACTTTTCTTGCACAAAAATCTTCCGAGTAGCTCATTAAAAATGCCTTATGGGTAAATTTTCTGTTAAAACCAATATCCTTTAGAGAGAAGCTGAAGTAGTAAGTACTTGAGAAGTTTGTGGTTTCCTTGTCAAGTAAAAGCTTCATTCTCAGAGTAAGAGATTGCATCTCTGTCTATTTGGAAAATTTTTTATATTTATTTAGTATGCTATGAGAAAAATACTGTTGACTGAACTGCGGTGCATACGACAGGAGCACCTGGGGATGTCTGCCTCTTTCTAATGCCTATAAACTTACAGAACGTTTCTCTCTATAAGAAAAAAAAGGTGCAAAACAGATATTGAAATAATGCCCATAATAAAGGGAAATTATCTGGATATCTTTTAGCAGGAATTGCTGCCAGCAGGCTGTTCTTATGATTATCATGGTTCATCTCTTCTACAAACAAAATGTTTAAATATTGTTACTTAGGACTTAAAACAGCAAATGTATACTGGTTTCTTTCTGTGCATGTTTTTTCTGAATATCCCACTGTTTTGCCCTGCAGCCTTTTTGAAAATAAGACTTGTCCTATTTGTGCTTCCATCTGCAGTTAATATTAGATGTAATTTGAATACATATATGTAATTGTTCTTTTACACACCTTGTCATGGAAGTAATTCTTTTTTCTCATTGTAAGTTATCTGCAAAGAGGGCTTGATATGCATTTGTGGAAGTTGATAGGAGAAGCTTGGCCAGCAGGGATGAGGGAGGTGATTGTCCCTCTCTACTCTGCCCTCGTGAGGCCCCATCTGGAGTACTGTGTCCAGGTCTGGGGCCCACAATACAGGAAAGATGTGGAGCTGTTGGAGGGGGTCCAGAGGAGGGCCACAAAGATGATCAGAGGGCTGGAGCACCTCACCTAAGAGGACAGACTGAGGGAGCTGGGCTTCTCCAGCCTGGAGAAGAGAAGGCTGCGGGGAGACCTCATTGCAGCCTTCCAGTATTTAAAAGGAGTTTATAACCAGGAGGGAAATCAGCTTTTCACAAGGGTAGACAGTGATAGGGCAAGGGGGAATGGTTTTAAACTGAAGGAGGGAAGGTTTAGATTAGGCAGCAGGGGCAAGTTCTTTACTGAGAGAGTGGTGAGGTGCTGGCACAGGCTGCCCAGAGAGGCTGTGGATGCCCCATCCCTAGGCGTGTTCATGTTCAAGACCAGGTTGGATGGGGTCCTAGGCAACCTAATCTGGAGGTTGCCAGCCCTGCCTGTGGTGGGGGGGTTGGAACCTGATGATCCTTGTGATCCCGTCTAACCCAGGTCATTCTATGATTCTATGATATCATTAATCAGTATGACTTCTGTTGTTTTCTAAATTTTCCTGAACTCTTCTTCACACAATTGAGCAGAGTTTAGAAGAGATTAAGAAAAACTGGTAATCTTTTGACAAAATATCTCCACATCAGAAAACATATGTATTTCTAGAACAGGAGTTTTAACCAACAGAGCAAAGTCATTAAAATGTTGCTCGCTTAGTTTGTTTCTCTTTGTATCTTAACACTTTTTTTGTGAAGACTTGTTGATGCCTTATTGTATATGAAACAAGTCTGTAGAAGCTTGCAGTTTCTTTGAGAAACTGAAAGTTTTCAAGGCACTTGCTAGCTCCTTTTGCACAGTTAGCAGCCTGTTTGTCCCCTGAGAGGGACAGAATTGTTCTCTGAACTTCTGCATTCTTCTAGTATAGCTTCCAGCACAACAAGTTCAGCCCATATTTGCAAGGAAGAGTATGGTGTCATATGCTTGCAGTTTAACACTGTTGTGTGCAATTATTTGGATAGTGCTTCTGCATCTGTGAAGAAAATGATAACCTTTATTGAAGGGTTCATGTAAATTATAACTGACAACTGAAGAGCCTGCAGGGGGAAAGGAGTCTCTCTTTACCTTTGGTCCTACAGAGAAACCATCTGTCAAAGGTGGCAGGGAGGGTGAATCTTGGTCACTGTGAGCTCTAACTTAGACTGTGGCTTTTTAACAGGAAACAAGCAGACCTAATTTATGTCATGGTTAAATGTATTCAGATGAAATTATGAGGTCAAAATGATGCAAAAATAACAAACCTGAAGGTTCTAGAAAAGCAATTTTGGAAAAAAATACTATCATATTTTTATTAGCTCTGAACAACCAGAATCTTAGAGACACAGTTTTATCTTCCCATTTCAATGGAGAAGTGCCTCTCTTCCCACTCCAGTGAAGAAAGAAAGGAAAAGAAAATTTAGAGTTGCTAGAGTTTTCAATAAAATTAATTATCCATTCTGCTTTTTATTGGAAACATAAAACTTGAGTTTTTCCATATTTGATGCAAAAATAGTTTTATGTCTACATAAAGAAGGATGTTCTAATTGTAATTATTCTCGCTTAATATTAGATTTACATAATTTACTATGTGCCAATTAACTTCACCAAAGCTGTCGATGTTAACCTCTGAATGTGTCAGAGGAGATATACATTGCAGGCAAATAAGGAAAGCAGCTTTCTAGTAATTTTGCAGAGTGAAACAGTAGGCTGGATAATCTGTTGAATGCATTAACGTATACTAATGGTGTGAATGTACAAGGCTGATGAGTGAAAAGCATGTTAACGAGAGACTGTTTATGTTAAAATATTGTAGGTGGTATAGTACTGGTGACTTGTAGTGACATATTAAGATACAGTGAGGTGATTATTAAAATGCCAGTGTAAACCTAAAAGACAACTGATTTAAATTTCTGATGTTTCAGTTCTCTAACTCTCTTGAGATTAAACAAACCTTGTTTGACTGCACAGCATAATAAAAAAGAAATGATGTTTAGAGGAATGATATTAGCAAACCTGTTATTTTATATTGGTCAAAAACACTGAGAAGCAACTGGTTTGACAGTTTTTGTTTTCCGAGTGTACCATACATCTCTCTAAATTGTTTGTAATATTATCAGAAAGCACTGACCCATAACCTACAAAAACAGCAAAAAGACTAGATTCCAGCTTAGTGAATCTTGTACTAGGGACAAGCCATTGTGATAATATATTAATCATCTTATTCTGTCCCATCCGTTACCTTGTCTGTAGGTCTGGCAGGATACCAGAGTTCTTCACAGCTTCAAAAAGTACAATCTGCATAACGTAGGTACAGATATCCTTAGCATTTCGACTATTCACCTCATTCACCAAATCAGTCAGTGTTCATAACATACTTTTTTTTAAAATTTAATCACAGAGTGCATTTACAAACTACTGTGGAACAGTACTTGTAAAAATTGAGAAGTTTTCTAACGGTCAAGTTTCATCAGCTACTTTTTTTATTCAATGAAAAGTCATCTTGTTATTGAAAGCCATTAGAATAACACCATATACAGAAGAAGTCTATTTTCTGACATTTGTCTGGTTTTCTCCTTGATTTGTATTTTAGTACAGTTCAAATTTCAGTATGACTTCTGCAAGGCTAATGGAAATGTATGAAAGTGGCAGTGTAATGAAGAATGTAGAAAAATCAAGCAAAACCCAGGTATAGTAAACCAGTTATTAACTTCACTAGCATTGTATCATGATAAAATTTTTCAGAATAAGAAAGCACTGGAAAGTATTATGGATCTTCCATCCAAAAATGAGTACTTAGAAAAAAAAAAAAAAATGCATTGCATCACCCCTCTGCAGTGTGTACAGAAAAGTATAAGGTACATTACTTTTATCGTAGTTCTGTACAAAGTGTTTGCCCTAGAAAAAAGTCAGTCCTATGTGAGATAACTATAATTATTTAAGAAGTTAAGATGCGCTCACAAAGCTTTGAAGTGGTAAAAAATATTTTTTTCATTTTTAACCAAAAATTAATAAAACTTTCAAGGATATACAGAAGAGTAATTAATTATGGTGCCTCTGGGTTTTTAAATACTGTAATTTTCTAATTACTGAGCCTCCTCCAAAGTCATATATTCTGATTTGCTCTCAGATACATGAATAAAACTTTGCTAAGTTTAAGAGAGGTAATAGATAACTTCAGGAGAAGGAAAATATATTCTAAAAGACTTTCATGTTGCACACATAACAGATAAAAATGTATAAATTTTTGATTCTATTATATATTTTTATGGTAAATATTTGTTAGAAATATTACATGCTCTCTGTCTAGACTTTGGAAAAACCTCTACTCAGTAACATTTGAGTATGGGAAAAGGAAAAAGATGGTTAAAATGTGATCACCCATCCAAAATTGATTAAATATTGGTTCAGAATAGTGCTGAGTATAGAGTGTATGTATGCTACATAACTAGATAAACATTGTTTCAGTTTTTTTGAAAAAAGGAACTGCTTATTGGAATTAACTGGTATTTCTTTTTTAACTCCTTCTGAATGCCTAAAGCCTATTTCAAACCAATTGGCATGGCCCAAGAAGGTAGGTAGAGCAATTTCCAAGTTTGGTATTCGTCTCATCCCACTCGGTGAGTTGTGAGGAAGGTGAATCTTTGATATCTCACTGAATAAGGCAGACCCTGGTCAGCAGTGGTTGGGAGAGCGATGGAGTCAGACAGTGATTCAGAGGAAAGATACAAAACAATTAATTTACTTCAATGACCACAATTGGTCCACAATTTCCAGGCAAAATTGGACAACCTTCTAAAAACAATACGAAGAAGGATTATGGATAAACAGGCACTTTGGCACAGGTGTCTTACTTATAGGCAAAATTAGGCTGAGACTAGTAAAGAAAATTAATGAAAAGAGATCAAGAGAAAAGAAAAAGTAAGAGAGAAAAGAAAATAGAAGCAGAAGAGACAGATTTTCACTACATCCTCGGATCCAGCATAGCCTTCAGCTGGAGTTTTCATCTGTGGGTGGTGAGTTGACAGAGGCTTCATCTGCAGGTGGCGGGTTGACCAATGTAGGTGGCAGGGTGACAAAGGCAGAAAGCGTGTGCTTGCCTTTATATAGTCCAGATGGTCAGAGACTACCCTTGGGGTGGCAACTCCCCTGCATCTTCCCAGCTCATGGTTCCAGAAAATTCAGGAGTTTTCTGCAAAGTCATGCAGCCCCCTCCTCAGTAGGCTGCCATAAAAGGAAGTGGGTAGAACAGCCTGCTGCCGTGCCTCCACAGGACCCAGTCTGCTTCCTCACCTTCCCTCTGTAGCCTGAGTTGTTGAGTCAAGTTTCCCATTGGTCTCTTACAGCATTAAACAACTTACCTTTTTAGCATCTGCTCATCAATTAGAAATAATAAAGTATGTATCTCATACAGACATTCTTTTCACAAGGCATGAGTAACGTAAGCATCATAGAGTAGGAGCCCAAAGAAGCCACTAGGAAAGTAGAAAACTAGGAACAGTAGGAAACTTCAACTTCTTATAGAAGACCTTTGCTGGTAATTCAAATGTTCATGATGCGATTCTTAAATGTAGAAGACATCTTGTCGTGCTTGATTTGATTCACTGCTGTGTTTCAGGTGAGGAACTGCATTGTATGGAGTTCTACAAACTGCAAAAGTACTAAGGGAATTGGGTATGTTCAACAAAAAACTTCATTTATTGCTCATTAACAGAGGTGAGCTGATCAAACATTTAACAAATCTGTCTGTCACATATCTTTCTTTGATTCTTTTAAAGGTAATTTTTAGTTAAAATGTAGTATATCAGTGCATTAGTCCAAGTAAAATTTCAAAGAACAGAGAATATCCAACAACTTGTTTGCCTGAATATAATTTCTGTTAACATGGGAACAAAAGGCATAAGAAATAGCACATAATCTTTAATAAATCTTATAATATTACAATGGACCTTTGAATGCAATGAACCAGTTTTTAATGTGTGCTTCTCCATTACGGCAGAAAATTGCACTAGGGAAAGAGGTACCCAACCTGTTTCTGCTCCACTGCAACAATTTTACAGATGACGCTTTGCTTTGAACTTGTACTGGGGGAAAAAAAAAAGGATATTGTTAACATCTGACTGAATACAAATTCTGATATTGTATGCTAATTAAAAGTCAGTTTAGTTCTATACGTATATATGTTCAAGAGGAGTTTGTCTCTACAAATTACTGTTCTTAGACATTTCTACTTCTTACTCATGTCACTGATCGCTTTGAGTATCATTCAAGGAGCGTAAGTGCATTCTTTAGAGGATAAGAAAAGGTGAAAATTATATTTTTCCCCCCTTTCCTATTACAGCTATATTCATAACAGTTTCCTGGTTTACCAGTCCTGTTCTTATTACAGTCTCTGTCACAAAAATAAGAATGGAATTTTAATGCCAATGCAGGCTGTGAAACGGCAATCAAGTGTGTGACTAAGTTATTGGAATGTGATATATTAGATCCATAGAGTATTTATGGATTCTCAAAACTATATTGGAAAAGAAGAACAACCAAACTAGCAACACTGAATAAGGCAGAATATTAGATTTGACTGTTACAGCAGGTAGCTAAGAAATTTTTCTTAGGAAAATTTTCTTAACTCTCCCTTTTCTGTATAACACCCACAAATTTTTATACAAACTAATGTATTTACTAAGAGATCTCCTTCAGAAAGGTATAAAATCCCATGCTACTGGAATTCAAGAAACAACAGCTAAAACCAAAAATAATTGTTCATCTTATGTAATTCTATTTTCAGTTATAGTATTGATTTGGTCCATGAAATGATTTAAAGTAATGTATTCATATCACTCCCTAGTCCCTTTGTAACGTGGAATCATAGAACAGCTTAGGTCGGTAGGGTCCTCAAACATCATCTACCTCCAACATTTGAATAATTGTTTTATTTTAACTCTTGGTGTATTTTGGGATATATCTTCAATTGGTTATAGTTGATAATCAAATTAAAAGGGTCAGCTACTCAATTATAAATAGGTAATCACAATAACTGGGCTTATTAGTGTTACTTCAGTTTTATGCTATTTTAATCTTGATATGAATTTGACCATTATGCGAAATCCTGTTCTTAGTAAGTGACACTTACTGATTTTTATGAAAATATCATTTAGCTCCATGTGCCGTTCTCAATTTCTTCATCTAGTTTAATGTGTTTTAAAAGGTCAAAATAATTCTGCAGGTATTATTTGCTTTGAACTCGTCTATACTACTGTAAGGAAACTGATCATGGCCTGAACTGATGATTGAGCATGTGATGGAGGGGTGTGGCTGGCCTGGGGAGTGCAGGCGGGTTGTTTGCACCTGTGCTTCTCTGGGACCAGAAGGGCTGGGCCTTGGTGTGGGGTTGTCCTAGGCTTATATAAGGGTCAGCCACATGATGCTAGAACAGCTGAAGGGAGGAGCTCAAGAAAGAGAGAGAAAATGATGTGAAGCAGAGCTTCCTGCTCTGGATGAGACATTGACATAGCTGTGTGAATTTGGACTTTTCTGTAATGACTGCATTTTATATCATGCTGTTCCTTCAGTTTACAATGAGACATTGTCTCAAAGTGTTTCATATAATAATGTCACCTTGTCTTAGGCATTCTGATTGGCCTTATGCTGTCAGCAGTTCTTCAGATTTTCTCTTTATAATCTTTTTTTATGCCTTTGTGAAGTGTGAAATTTCATTTATTTTGAAACACATCAAAAGAACAACATACTATCATCTTTAAGAACAAACTTTTTTGCCTGTTATGGCCCAGTTCTCCATACTTTGGATGTTTAAAGGAATTACTGCCAAAGCACTGTTGATAGTATGATACCATCAGTTTCAGCCATGTAGCTGTGACAAGAACAATGATCATAGCAAATGTTCTATTCTTCAGCACTGGTAAAGGAGAGGAAAAAGCATACATTTAGTGGAATCCTAAGAGATAAATTATCCACAGATGAAACCTCTGTGATTTCCCCATTCTGATCTCAAGTGAAGATTAAAAAATGAATGACACTTTTACTGTGCAATTTAGTATTTCAGTGTAGGTGATTTGACAGCCATCTCTATGAAAGAGCAGATGGTAGAAGAATACTCTAAGGTGGTTTCTTTCCCTCCAGTAGATTCTTTAATTCCAGTGAATAATTGATGCAGAAGGGAAATTCATAGCATAAACTCCTTACTAGAAACAGAATTTCTTGAGAGGGAAACTACACGTCATTATTTTGGGAGTGATTTGAAAACTATAAAAAAGACTTCTGTTATTAGCTACCTTAAAGAGCATTTAGGTAAAAAAGTAGTTACTTTTCCTTAACTGCTTGATTTCAACTACTTAGAGATGAAGTACTCAAACGTGGAAAGTTAGGCTTCTGTTTAGTTTCTCCTTTGTGTCCTTCTCCCACTCCAACCTCACATGATGTATTAAAACAGGAAATAAAGAACTAAGAAGAGTTGGTTTAAATCTCTGAGGATACAGTGATAGTCTTAAGAAAAAAGTAAACAAGTGGGTGAATATCAAGACAGGGACCAAAAGAAACATTCCAGATGGCCAAGAGAAGACATGATGCTAGTTTCTGCACTAATCAAGAGACACCTAGTTTGTAAGACCTTTCCACAGCAGCTGGGGAACAGAATGGGACAAGGACCTATCTATATAGATGCTGGCATGTATAGGCACTAGAATACTGCCTGTATAGGCACTTTTAGACAACTGTAGTTAGTTTATTCTCTAAATGCATACAGCATTCCCAATTGAGTATTTTCTTACTATGTACCTCTGTAAGATTACAAAAACCAAATTTTGCAGTTTTAGCATTTAAAATACAATACATATTTTTGTTTAAAACTTTAGTAAATTAGTTTCTAATTGCGTATAGCACTAAGGACAGACCTCTTTTTCACAATAAAGAAAAAAAATTATGCAAAAAGCCATAAAACATAAAGCTTTAGCAAGTTATATTGAGTATAACATCAAAGAATTATCAAATTATTCTTTTCTTAAAATGAAAATACATGGAGATTATATGCAATGATGAGTTAAAACAGAAACCATACAAAACTTGCTGTTCTAAATTAAATGGATTTGATTAAGCAGAATTACTAAATGCCTAAGCCATTTTGAGAGTAGAAAAGCAGAAAAATATATATTCTGGATCACTCAAATGCAAGTGAAAAGCACCATATCTGAGCAACAGAAGAAAATATTCTATTGCACTGTAGTAGCAAGTCAAGTCAATAAACATTCAGTTGTTTCAAAGGTTGATTTATTGTTTTCCATGGTACCAAAAGTTATACTCGGCATATATTTAGTTCCTACTGTTATTGTTGATAATTTTTATCAGACATATATAATTTCTGCTTTGTATACAAATACCTGGCACTTTTAAAACCAATATATAAAAAGAAGTACACTGTAGCATGAATATGTGAAATTCTATTTCAGGGAAAAAAAGCTATCAGACAACTGAACTTAATAGCGAATATGTCTTTACCACCTTTCACATGTCTGACTTTGGAGTAATGTTTTATAGCTGGGGAGAAAAAGTTTAAAAAAAAAATCTTTTAGCTTTTAACTAGCTATTTAAGGGGGTTTTTGGTCGTTGTTTTTTGGCATCTAGTTCAAAAGATTTCCTTTAGTTTTGCCCTTGACTGTGTTGAATTGCTGGTGGATTTTCTACTTCATTGTAGCCTTGTTATACAAAGTGTTTTTTACAGTGCTCAAAATGGGATGGCCTTTTAAAGTGTACACCCTGCTGCTTTCTGAGGAGAAGGGTAAAATCTAATTCTTAATGCCTCTGAAATTCAGTTCAAGCCATTGCTTTTTGCAATGTTCCTGCAAGCAATGGGGCACTGCTGTGTAACCATTAATTCTGAACAACTGCAAGTCACTACCAATCAGAACTATACTACAATTTTTTTTTTTAATGCTCAGATGTCTTTTTTTAGTCAGTTTATAAACTGTTCTACATCTTATATGGCACTTAATCTCATTTTAAGAAAAAGTTATGATCTATAATGCCACTGTGGTTAAGATCTGCAAACACTGACTTTTAATTGAGATAGTTTTATTGATGCTAAAATATGTTTGATTATTCATTTCATTTTCCTGTAGTAGGTCTTGTTAGACAAAGCTGTACATCTTTATTTCAAGTTTCCTTGATGAATCAGACCCTCCAAACTGGTAATTAATTTAGATGGCATTCTCTGAATTCTTTGCAGATTGTCATCATTTTGCTGCTGCACTGCACTGGAAAGTGGAGTTTTGGCAATGCCACATGAACAGAAACCATTAATTATTCCTGTGTAAAGCCTGTGTATATGTAACTATATCTAATAGTAACTTTACTGGATCCAATGGTGTAAATGTTAGAAACAAGGGTCAAGTTCAACTGAAATTTTAAGTATTTTAGGAGAAAACAATTTTGTTATCTGAGGAAGTGACCCATAAAAATATCGAGCCCTGCTGTCTGATGGCAGTTTCATCTCTAAAAGGTATTGCTCTAAAGATACTTACTAGGTTTACAAAAGAATCATTAAGAAAAATGATGCAATTCAGACTAAACTATGATCTCAGTCCTTGCAAACAGTGAAATATCTACCTCTATCAAAGAAAAATATTGTGTGAATCCCAACAGCAAGAAGTACTGCAAACTTTCAATTTGCAAGTTACCAAAGAATTGAACTGTGAGACACTAGTCTGTGGGAAGACACAATTCTATTTCCAGAAATATATCTGGATCTTTAGAGATGATCAAGTCTATCTTTCTGTCTAGCTGATCTTGGTGTTGTATTGGATACAGTATATATTAGTGTGTACATATTAGTGTACATATATTCATGTATATATTCTTAAATCGTAAACTTAATACTTTCTCTGCAAAAATGCGCTCCCTAGGGCTGTGTTTTTAGTATGAACATTTGACTTATAGCAGCAATTACAATCTCCCATTGCTGCACAAGCCATCCACTGACAAGGCATGCAGGAATTACCACAGCCATTTTATACACAGGGAAGTGAAAATGCCAAATGCTGTGAGGAAAAGAAGCAAACTTTTTTTTTACACTTCAATGAAGTACTTCTATCACAGGACCACTCTTTGTATTTATAGAATCTACATAAACATGCAGAGAGATGCGTTATCACTTTTTAAGCATTTCCATCCACATATGAGGCAAGAAATAAATAAAGGTACTGTTTTGCAATGAGCTTACCTGACACTTTTATTGTGATGCTGGGCCAGTCATACTTTGAATATACTTTTCAGCTGTTTCATACTTTTGTGTCTTTACATTTGAGGAGAGGAAAATCACACTGTCGGACTTACCAGCTGTTCTTGGTGTTATCTTGACTGATTATAATGCTCAGGAGGGAATATTGTTCCTTCATGAATTATGAAACTCTAATACATTTCATAGTGTTGTGAGATTTTATGAAATCTGTCAGGTGGTTGTTCCCTTCTTGTCTTAGATGTTTGGTTATCTAAGAACTCATAAGTGTCTAAATGTGTCTATATCTCAGTAAATAAAACTACAGAGCTTTATTATTGGGATAGTCTTTACAAATGTTGCATGATCTCTCATGATCCATAAACTTAGATACTGTAAAATAATGCTTTCCTATTCTTTCTCAGTACAGGTTTCCTTGCAGCTACACTTTAAAATTGAGGTTTTATTTTGTATGTATGTTAATGTCTACCTGCACAGATGAGTGTGTGAATAGTGAAGCCATTGAATTAGTTAAATAACATTTATCATGTACTTTCAATTGATTTGCTTCCAGTTTTCCCATTAATCTATTTCAAGAGGTACCTCTGAGATGATCTTCTTAAAACTACATATTAATGCACAGATTTCGTATGGATGTGAGGCATACTGTAACCACATTTGCATTTAAATGGATGGCAGAGGACAAGAAAAAATGGTAGTGAAAAGGACTATATCTTGATTTTCCATAGAGTTGTTTTCAGGTGTTGAGAACGTGCATGTGCATTTTGTGCAGTAAAGAAAAAGAAATAAGCAGTGCAAACCTTTCTGGATCAAAAGCAGATTTAATTTTAAAACTTTTAGCACTAGAATGCAAACCCAGAGCAACAATAAAACCCGAGGCGTGCTGTAGAAGCCGGTTATGGCTTGACAAGCCGTTTGTAAATGGCTTAATTATATTGCCCTCTACTGGGACTACGGAAGACTGCAGTCTGAGACTTAAATGTAGAGTTAAAAACGTGACTGGCAGAAGAACCATGGGATACAAACAAGTTGTTTCCACGTTACTTAGCAGAATGCTTCTGGCTTTGGAATCTAAAGAGAGACTTGGGTTTTTTCCTTTCCTGAAAAGGGGATATTCATTTCCTTAGAGAAAAATCTGCATACTGCATAGACAGGCAGGAGAAGACCATATATGCCTTAATTCTACTGCTATTACACTGGCTAGATGGCTCTGGAGGCACAGACATCCCTGATAGGTAGCTCTAGTCCCAAGGAAAAAAGCTTGGAAGGAGCATTTTCTGAATCAGCAACAGGCAAGTGAGGCACAGTGAGGCAAAAATGCTCAGTGGAAGCAGTCAGCAAACAGTTTCCATTACATAAGGCTGGTTATTCCTGTTGTCACAGCTTTGGTTGAATGACTTTAACTTTTAAACTATCGCGTAAGAAGTAAGTCAGAAATGTACCATGAGAACTTTATTGATGTAGTTCTAACATGGACAGATTGACCCAATGCACTGGTTAAAGAAAGTTTTGCATGCAGCTTTGAAAGGATTTCATTACTGTATAGTTGAATTCACCAATTTTACATGCTGGAATAATCCCTAAAAGAAAACTGTCTTTCCACATAAAGAACTGGAGAATGTGTGAATTATTTATGGTAGCAAGCTGAAGATCAGACTCCTTTGTGTAAAAGATTAAAGATTAGGTCAGGACTCCTTGGTCTTGTAAGATGCACTGCCAGTAGTTGCATTCCAGCCATTTCATTCAGAGTTTTCATATTCTTGTTTAACTTTAGCAAGGTCATCCACACTTTTAAAAGTATAAGAAGAAAAGTATTGAAGGTCTAGTTTTTCTTCCCATAAGGCTTATGTACTCTGGCCCACAGCTCCTGCTCTATCTGAGCTTGACTCCAAACTCTTTGAAGTTGGTAATAAACTTTCTACACAGTTGAAGAATATTTGTCTGATAATCTGTTTCCAGGGTATAATTCTTATTCATTTATTTGTTGGAGGGAGGAAGTTGCATTGTTGTGTACAATACATATGTGGACGGTGTGATTATTTTATGAAACATGGGAATTTAATTAGAGATACTTTGGTTACATTTTTTGCCAACTCTGGTTTTAACCAGTGTAAATAAGTGGGAAATAAGGTTCAACAGTTTTCTCTCTCATAAAAATGTTATCGTTGTAGATTATACATGGCTTTAGACATGTACCAAAAGCCAGTGGAATCTTGGTATTTCAATGCAAGGTTTAGGCAGCAAACTTCAGGCTATGGATGATTAAAAATATTTCACCACATGGACTGTTGGTGAAAAATGTCTCACTGAAACATTTTTCTTCCTTTTTTTTCCTCTTTTTCAATTTGTAAAAATGTATGTTTTCGAACAGCTTTCAATGGTAATCTTCCCTTAACCCAATACGTAATTTCTCATTGAAATGAAGAAGCCGCCCAAAATCAATATACTTCAGGATAGGCACTTGAGTCTGTTTCACTTGGATCCCAGATAAGAAACCTAAGCTCTAGACACATGGCTTATTGAAAGTAACACGCTTAATGACAATTTGAGGGATTGTGAGTTTTCCAGATGTGGAATGGAAACACTCGCTTCATCTCAACTTTTTCCCAGATGGTAATGAAACCATTTACCACTCTTCTAAAGAGATTCTCAAAACAAGAGT
Organism: Penelope pileata; assembly: GCA_013396635.1. NCBI lineage: Eukaryota > Metazoa > Chordata > Aves > Galliformes > Cracidae > Penelope > Penelope pileata. Next base: position 175,549 of record WBMW01002606.1, read on the forward strand.
ATAGGGAAAAAAAAGGAAAGCTTAGAACACTAGTAGAACTGCTTTCCCTGATTCGCTTCTAAATTGGGTTTTCAGTTATAAAATGATCTTTCATTAAATAGAAATACTGGTTAAAGGTTTTTCATCCACTCTGCCTCCAAAAAGAAGACATTTCCTGAAGGCAACACAAGAAACTACACCCAAGAATTTTTTTTTCTTGGACAGAAATCAAAAAGTCTGCATGCTAATTAGTTCTTTTCTTTGAAAATGAGCTCATTACTGTTCATTTTCCTCTGCTTTTAATCTGTTCAAGTGTGTTTCTTTAAAAATTTCAAAAGGCATTTCATGAATCTGTAACAAAAGCAAAGTTGAAAAAATAAACTCCTAATGAGAAACATACTCATGCTTCACTCACGAAGGCAGGAATTAAATTATTGAAGAGTGTAAAACATGGATGGGCAACAGGCAAATGAACTGGGAAAACACATACACAAGTTCATAAAGGGAGAAAAAGGGATAGCTGAGAAGCCCTAGACTGATATTAAATTTGCCAAATTAGATGATCAACAGACAACAATGTAGTATAAATTACAAATATGTATAATTTCCTACTGTAGTGTATTCTGCCTGGGCTTAGATTATTTCTAATGCTATAATTTATGGATAAATTATTTAATTTATCCAATGATAAACTGAAAGATAATTTTAAAATAAATCTGAGCTTTAACTATTTCAGATTTTTCCTGGTCTTACTGCATCTCTGCTGGACATCATGTTGTGTGTGTATGATAATACTTTGTTTTAGAGTGCTTAAATACATACATGACTTTAAGCCTATTTATTTACTTGTGTTCATTAATAGGATCCGATTGAATGACCTGACCTAAAAGTGGTTCAAGTTGCTTATCAAATAATATGAGTTTCTTTGTAGAAACAAGCAAAATTCTAAATAATTCTATGTGGAACGGAAACCATCCCTTACTCTTTTTTCTTTCTTCTGAATCCCGTTTCACATGCTTTAATTGAATTAGTTTTCTACTTTTTCATCATCCAGCAATATGTGCTAGGCAATTTAAAGATGTTATTACTGAACTTTCTGCTTTCTTACATCAAGATTTTCTTTTGCCAAGCAGTTTAGGAATTTAGAAATAAACATTTCACTTTTCTGTTGCGTGATCTTCCTTTCTGTTATTTCAGATGACTCAGCATGTGTCATCTTTATGACACTGAAAGCACAATTTATAACTGAAAACTGGCTCTGAATTGGTGCAGTTAGCAAAAATCATGACCTAAAAAGACATCAAAGCCCATTTAAATTTTAAAACAATGTCCAACAATAAAACTTTTTTTTTGCACTGTGCCTTAGCATATAGAACTAGTATAATGGAAACAGACTTCAGTAGATATACTCGGAAAGGTATACTCATTAGTAATAACAGCTTCACAAGGTTCATCTAGAAGCACATTTTTTTTCCTGTTGAGATTACGTTTATATTACATGTTTTATATATTGAGTCAATACATTATAAAGTCAATTTTCTTTATCAGTTGGTCGCAAATAATGTCTGAAATGTTTTTGGTATTTATGGAAACAAATTAGTATTAATGAAAGTAATAAGTGCTGAATTGTCTCAGAGCATGCACTATAAGTAATAATCTAAGTATCCTAACAATACAATGTAAGGGGTTTAGTAACTGGAGGTCAGATATCTCATGCACTGTGCTCACTGGTGATTCTCGAGGGTCGTCTTTGTGCAGTTTTGGGCAAAATTTTATGCTAAGTTGCTAGGCTTCACTTGCATATCAGATAATTCGTATATTTGAAGGCATGCTTCCTTCTTTGTGTGTATTACAAAATGACTGTACATAGTGATGTAAGGGCACTTTCAAATTGGGATTCTGATTCTTCAGTGATTTTCATTTAGAAAATTTTTAAACAAGAGTACCTTGTTCCATAAGGGAAAAAAAAATATAACATTACTGCCAGCTTTTTCTGAGGTATTTTCAACAGAGAAACTGACCTCCTAATTTGAAAATCATGTCAGATGATAACTGGTCCTCTGAAGGCCTAGAAAGTACACAGATTTTTCATCTTGCATTTTCCCCTGCAGATTAGCTGCCACTGCTGTCTTTTTGCTCATCTTAATATTAGGACTTCTGTCTGTGTTAAGCAATTACTGAGGTACTCATTACTGCCAAAGCCTGCAAGTCATGATCCTCTTCCTGTTGGAGAGCTGCACAGGGGCATATCCTACAGCGTCTGAATGTTTTGACATCTTCTACGTTTCCTGGGTGCTATCTTAACTCATAATTACACAAGTGCAATATGACTTCCCAACTCCCTCTATTAAAAGTCATGATGTAATTGAAAATTATGGTGATAAAAGATGACATTGTGACCTATGACAGTGTAATATGAGGGACCATAAGCTTCATCAGTCTGGATTCTAGCAGAAGCTCTTGAGGAGATAATAATTATTAAATATAAATATGTTTTGTGTTTGTTTACTTAAAATGCACTCTGCTATAGGTGAGCATGCTAAATATTGCAGTTGAACTTCACATGGTCTGAAACAGTGACCTTCATTGAGATCTCTATCTTCCACAAAAATAAATAAATAAATAAATAAATAAAGCTCGTGGAATAAATAATTTTTCTAAAGAGGGTAAAGTAAATTCTCAGCTTTGGCTTCTGAGGAACAATGAAGTTAATAGTTTTATGCTGGGTATAAAATTCAGAACAGAAATTCAACATAAAATTGGCTTTTTAGAGAGATTCCTGTTTTGATACTTTCAAGCTTAGTATTGAAAGAAGGAGAAATGTAGATAGAGTTAAATGTGAAACAGCCATGTGGATTATTAGACACTGTGTTTTGTAATCTTTAAGGAAGAGAGAAACTATAGCATTAACGTTATCCTTCATAAAGCGAGAAATGCTTCATACTGAATATTTTGATAAAGAATTACACATATCTTTTCAAATAAACGTTTAATATAATATGTGACAAAAAAAAACTTACTGTAAAAACTGATTTCAGCTCATTTAAAACAACCATTACAGTAATATGCATGCATGAGATTTTCAGGCTGAGTACTTATAGGTCAAAATTTGGGTTGTAATTTTCCAACGAAGATATGTTATCCTTACTAGTATTTTTTTGTTTTTTATCTGTTTGTTTTAAATCAAGCCTGTTTAATTTGAGAAGCTAAAATACACATTTAACCTCTGAGCATACTTTTATTTCTAGATCTTGATTTGATTTATTTAAATGTCTTGGGCACCTAGTTTGACCGTAGTCTTCCCATTTCTTTTTGTTGTCTTTGGACCTACATTTTCTATTTTGAGTGATTTTAGCACCCAAGTTGAAAATTTTGATATATACTGCTAGACTGAGAAAATGGATGCAAGTTGCTAAAAGAAGATATATTTTCTTGCTTATGTAAATCTGCTGAGCTGTGCAATAGTGGTACTTTCTTCTGAGATTTTCCATTTGGTAGCACAGCTGATTTCCAGCCATTCCTATTTTTCACGCAGTATGAGTTCAGTTCTGAGCTCATACGCCACTGGACACATGCTAAAAATGGAATTCCATTTACATTTAATATATCTTCATCCCGTTTCTTCTTTCTAGAAGGCTTGTTAGGCTCACATCTTCCTCTTCCTCGGCACTTCTCCTCATTTATTGTCTTGGGTTGTGTTTTAAGAGCTAGAGCTTGGACTTAATTCGTTATGGAATGCTTTGTCTGTTTCTCTCCCCTCACCATATGATTGTTTAGTGCCCTGTTGAAGAGAATTAGTAGCCCTCTCAATGTATAGACAAAATAGTTTAGATAAAAATATGTTTGCCTAATTAATGAAAGTCTGGTACTTCAGCATCGTGTATCATCTGAGCATCACCCAATTAAAAATAATACAAAATATACAACAATAGTAATGTCATCTATCCAGTCTTAGGGATTTTAGCATTGTCACAGAGAGTTATACTTCTCTACCTGAAGCTTATGTTGTGACATAAAAGAAATTGGGGAAAAAAAAATCTGACTAAACATTGCATAGATTTTGAAAATATGCTTGTGAGAATATTGACAAGCTAACAGATTGACTCTCTTATTTTTTCCTTTCTAATTTCTACAATGCATGTAATTGTGAGTTATCGGAGTTTTATCTTCTCAGGCTTCACTGGACCCTTAGCTTTTTGATAGGCTAATAACAAATATAATATGGTAAAAAAAGGTAAGGATGCAAAGACATTCTGTCAAGAGCTGTCTCTTTAAGTTCATTTTACTTATAAGCTGATATTTGTCTTCTGTAGTGAATAATTACACTTAAAACAGTTAAGCTTCAGTCAAAGTTTGTAACTGACATTCTAGCATTTTCACTTTTTCATGGATGGTATGCTCTGAGCCAGAGGCAATTTACACTGCAAGAGGCTTTTTAGATCTGCTTGTGCTTAATTATGAAGATGAACATCACTGTGTATTACTACCGTTATTTGTTTAACAATTTTGGAAATAGAGAGAGTTAAAGAACCTACAGCATAGGCTGAAGTGGGTTTAGAAACTGATTCCTTTTTTTGATCAGACTTAATGACAGACTGTGTAGCTATAATACATCACTGAACACTGTGAAATTGAAAATAATAGCCAGTTGTTTTCTGTTCATGGATGAAAATTTTTGAGCTCCTGTTTTCCTTACATCATAATGTATACTATTCCACCTTGATTAAAAGAAAAAAAGAAAAAAGAAAACAAATAAAATAACCTCTTCTAATGTTAATAGTCATATCCCTTTGCTTAGGTAATTGTGTTGTGATTTTGCTCCTATTGGAACAGCTGTACAGTGCAATTTCAGGGATTTTAGGGAGAACAATTTTGTAGAAATTGATAAATTTTGAAAATGCTAATAATCCCTAGAGATATTGCAAACACAATAAAATAATCAATTTTTTCTAAAGACTAATGGTATGAATTCAGTAAACAAGGACCGTGTTGTGAAGATATTCAAACAAGTTATATCCATGTACTCCATTTGTTGTTGTTGTTCTTGGTTTTTGACTGATTTTGACTTGACAAATTTACCAAAGCCCAGTTCTAATCTTATGAACCTAGCAACCTGTGTGACCATTTGAACCTGGTTAAATTCAGATGGAAAATACACTGAATTTCTTGTGCTGCAAGTTCTGAAACTGTTTTGTTTTCTAAATCCACAAATCAGTTGCAGCCACTTGCAGGGGTTTTGAGCAAGTGAAAGATTTGGTTGAACCAAGGACTATTTGGAGAATGTTGGAGTCCATGCAGTTGTAAAGGTGGAAGAATAGTCAAGGACTTCTTAATTTGCCTTTCTGTTTTTGTTGTTTGTTTGTTTATGCTGTTAAATAGGACATTGTAGTTGCTATCATTAGATGCTGTCTGTTGTCTTGCTCCAATTATCAGAGCGAGGGGAGATTCTTTGATNTCATCTCCTCTTGGTGGTTGCCCCCACGAAAGGCTGCTTATGGGCTGTTTTTCAGTTGCTTATCTCTGTTGTCCCTGTTCTCCAAGCCTTCAGACAGCATGCAGGCAGTCAGGCAGGCAAACTCTGAGACAACAGAGTTCAGAAACAGTCTCTTACACCTGTTCCCGGAATAAAAGCTAGAACTAAGAGGCTCCTGAGTTCTCTGTATAGAACATGAAAAGATAGAAGCACTTGAAAATGAGACACAAAAGTCAGTGAGAGCCTTTTTTTTTTTTTTTCTGATCTCAAGGCCTCCCAGTTGCAAATATTTTTGAAGGGATGGAATCTGTTGCTTAGATTAATATTAGATCAATGTGTACTTAGGAGGCCTGTCACACAGTGAAGAATTACATTTGTTGCTACCTGGACATTAATCTTTCTATTTCAAACAGACTTGTGATGGTGCCTTGGAAAATATTAACTGCCTGCTGATGTTGCTCTGTTTGTACACACACTTGCTCCTGTTAGCCCATTTCTACAGGTGCTAAAAATAAGATTTTCTACCATATGCATTTAACAGTTTAGGAAGTATCTCTTGTACGTATGCAATGAGTAATAAGAATCAGGATTTTAGCAAAACAAAGAAACTATTCAGAAATTTGAGAATTGCACTTATGTTTCTGCACCCTGGCTCATTTGGAATCTCCTCTACAGAAGTCATACTGAAAAAATGTGGTTTGGTCTCAAACATTGTGTCTCATTTACGCTTCATTTTGAATTTTAAATAAACAGGACTATTTTGCAAAAATAATGGCTTTAAATATATGTCATGAAGGTCATCATGTCTTGGTTATGAAAGCACAATAATATGTTCCTTGGGGAAGATGTGCTTTCTAAGTTTCTAAATTGGAAAACAAATTTATTGGTTGAAACATTTCTTTCTAATACATGAACTGGAATTTGAAGTTATATAGGAAATCAATTTACTTAAGGCATTTATTTTTCACAAGAATTTTCTATTGCAGCAACTACTGATACTTGATTTAAGAATGTAGAAGACTTAAGTTGTTCTGAGAGAAGGCTGAATCACAATTAGAAACGTCTTTTGTTTGAGTATTGGAAGTTGAGACTTTTTTTTCNCGGCCTGTGGCAGTAGGCATCGGGAGAAGCAGCAGCAGGCCCAGGAGAAGCAGGAGCAGGCCTCAGGCAGCAGGACAGCATCAGGCCGTCAGGTCTCAGGCAGCAGGTAGAAGGCATCATCAGGCAGCAGGTATCGTTCCCTTGTTAGAGGGGTCTTTTTATCCT
>WBMW01002606.1:182864-269601 GCA_013396635.1 Penelope pileata
AAGTTGTTCTGAGAGAAGGCTGAATCACAATTAGAAACGTCTTTTGTTTGAGTATTGGAAGTTGAGACTTTTTTTTCATATTCATTTTTTTTCATATTCTGTGAGAAGGTACTATTACATAAAGTGCCACTTTGTTATAGAAAACTTATTTCCAGATGTACGTCACAAGATAAAGTTTATTTTGCGAGATATGTGCCTCTATGCATTATGTGTTCTCTGAAAGAAAAGTACGCTCACTACTCAGAACAAATGTACCTCTATATATTAAAAAAGAAGTGAGTTCCAAAAGTCATATGCATATCGATCTTTATAGGGTTATGGGTGGTAGAATCCATTCCTAATTAGCAAATGAAACTGCGGTAATGAGGTGATTCTATAATTCTATGAGACAGCATTTCAGTTTTTTGCTCAATCTTCTTTTACAATATGTAAGGGCTACGCTGAAAGTAATGCCTTGTATTTTATTATGTTGTACCACAACGTCAGAGGTCGATGTTGGTGGTATGGCAGTAGAAGTTGAACCTTTCCACCAATATTCCAATACACATTGTTGCCATGTGACAGATGGCAGCAAAGGGGCAGTATGACAAAATGGTGTCTGACGTGGAAGTGTATATGAAGAAAAGGTTTGGAATTGGATTGCTCCTTGCAGAAAAAATGTCACCCATTGACGTTTGTTGATGCTTGCTGAAAGTTTATAGAGACCAAACAGTGGATATGAGCACAGTGAGGTGGTAGATGGTGCATTTCAGCAGTGGCAACACCCCTGTAGATGTCAACACTGCAGGTGCAGATTGTTACAAGTGTGGCATGCAAGCTCTTGTTTGTGGCTGGTAAAAATACATAGCTAGTGATGGTGACTGTGTTGAAAAAATAGTGTTTTGTAGCTGAGTAGTGTTATTGTGCTCTTTATATCTGTTGTATTTTCCATGGAAACAAGTAGGAGGCATTACTTTCAGAGTGACCTACACATGTATCTGTACCAGAAGCACATGTAATGTAACTTGGAATGTATAGTAGTAGTAAAGTATGGCAAGCTTCATGATAACTGGAAATCTCCATTGGTGAAGTATGTTTAGCTAGAGAGGATTGTAGTTGAGCAAGTATTTAATAGGCAATCCAGCTCCTGAAGTATGCAATCTGTTTAAGCTTTCCTAAACTTTAACAGTCAATGTGTTAGTAGTAACGTGAACAGTAGTTCATCTTGGAAGGTGTAGTATGTTGAAAACCTAAGAGAAGAACTGGATCAACAAAACAGATCTTCGTTACTAAAATATGCAAAACAAAGTACAAAATTATGCACTCTGATTATTAAAATATGTAAATGGACCCACCATACGCATAACAATTTAACTAGAAAAAATATGTACGTAAGTCAATGAAGGATCAGTAGGCTGCGCAAGTTCATGTATGCATTATGTAACTTGATCATAAAAGTAAAGAAAATATTAAATGACAAAATGCATTATTTAGATTAATCTAAAAATCTAAATAGGAACTAAATCTAAATTTAAAGGACAAAAAAAAGATTGAAGTTTGCTGTGAGGACCCAAAACCTCATACCTGGGCATCGTTAGGAGCTGTCTTAGTTTCTAACAGAAGTTACGCTTCTCATAGTGTCTAGTATGAAGCTATCTTGTGGCCTCAGAGATACTGATAACATCCTGGCAGTGTTGAACGGAGCCGAGGACATAACTCACTTCCGCATTCCTCTGCCAGTGAAATAGTTAAGGGGGGCATAAGGAACTGGGAACTGGGAGGGGACAGGACCAGGGCAGCTGACCCAAATTGACCAAAGAGCTATTCCATCCCATATAACATCATGTGATTGGTTTGTGGCGTTTCCAGGGGCTCTTCGTTACGGAAGGGGCTAGCCGGGAGGAAGGGTCACCAGTGGCTGTGAGCCCTTGCTCTGCGTATCCTCTTTGTGTATATATATATATATATATATGTACTGTTATTTCTTTTATTCTCTTTACTATTTTAGTAAATAGCATTTATCTCAACCCACGCATTTTTCTGCATATCTCTCTACTTCTCTCGGGAGGGGGGAGGGTGAGTGAATAACTGTGTGGAACTTAGCTATCTGCTGAGTCAAACTACGACAGGAGCACTGTTTCATTCCCTACCTTTAGGAGCACTGTTTCATTCCCTACCTATGTAGGATCATCAGAACCTGAGTTTGACAAACTTGGTGAAGATAAACAGCATGCATCCTTGATTTAGTACTGGAGTTTTTATTTGCTTCACTTTCCCATTCATTTTTGTTCTTTTGTCTGTTTTCTCAGTGTTGCGCGTGAATCTTTGTGGACTGTAAACATGCTGACAAGAACAGCTAAGTGTCTTAGGAAACTTCTGAAAGAAATGAATGCTGCTGCTTGATCACAAGATTGCTGTGCTCTTCATTTGAGAAGGAAATGTCTTCTATTTTCCAATCAACTGGAGTCACTCCCTGTAATTTTCAGCACTCTTTTAATTCCTAGCCCAGTTTTCAGGCTGGATTTTTCTTTCTCAGAAAAGAAGAAAGCGGTAGTAGTAAGCCTATAATAGTAAGTAAGCCTACTTTTGGGAGATTGACAGTTCCTTGCATGTGAATGGAAGGTGTTCCTTCAGAAGGATCATTTGCTGCCTACCAGCCTGTTAGAAGGATAGTCTTGGAGAGAAGACAACTTTGGCAAGATCTACAAACCTCAGATATTCTTGCTGCTGTTTAGTTTGGCTTTTGCTCTGAAGAGGATATAGAAATCATATGAGATTGCGTTAGACTTTTTTCCTGATGATACGAGTTTATATTCATGCCTTCTGAGAGTTTCTTTGATACCATTGCTGTCTTCTGGATGGTAGGATTAGTATTCTTGTATTTTTGCAGACCATTCCTCTTCTGGGAGTAAACACGAGGAGTTTCAAATACAGCTGTTTTGCAAAATGTGCAGCCTCGTATCTCTGAAGTGAAAAGTAACATTCAGAAGTCTCATTGACTCCAAGCCAACCTGGATTTTATATTATATGCTCGCTTTTCTCAGATGCTGGCTTGGGAGATATGCCTATAAGATATCTGTGCTCCAAGCCATCCATTCAGAAAAGGTGATACAGGAAGGCAAGACAGAATTGTTGACTATTCAGGGCACTTGTTTTGCTGTTTAAGAGGTTCATAGCTCTCAAATGTGTGAAATTTCATTAAATTTCAGTGTATGAGAACAGCACGTGGGATCAATGGCCTTTTAGAGTAACAGCCTGTTACTGTAGGCTTACAGTACTGCTAGTGCAGCTGTTAGAAAAGCTTAGGGAAGACTCTACGGACAAGGCAAGCAAGTAGAGGTTCTTATAGAATATTCTTTCATCTTCCAGGCTTCTTGAGTAACAGAAAGATACCACTGTGTGAAACACAGTTCCCTAAATAACTGTTCCATTAGTTTGCAAAAATTACTTTTTGCATCTCTGTCAACTTCTAAGACTAAGTGTTTTGTGGAGTGGAGTTCCACAGTGTTATACACACTGACTAATGAAATAGCTCATTTTGTTTGTTTTGAGTCTATCTTATGTTAATTTGTTTCATGCCTCCTATTTTTTTCTAGTAGAAAAGACGATGAACAGTTTTTTCTTTTTTTTTTTTTTTTTTTTTTTTCATATCTCTTTTGTGTTGTCTCCTCTTTGAGTAATAGTTATTTCTTGTGTGGCAGACATTCAGAATTTTTGAATGTCCTTCATTGCTGTCAGTTCTTGTACCTATTGCTAATTTTAATCTATCCCTTTTTGAATTGTTGAGTGAAAGTGAGACACTTAAGTGAGCTCTTGGCAGCAGGGATCACATCAAAGGCTTTTGTTGATAATCCCCTTCAGAACTATCTTGTATTGTCATTCTCAGAAGGGAGTTGATCACACGTTTATATCTTCAGCTCCTACTCACCGTTGCATATGCCAGTATGTAGGAATTGGCTTTGAAATATTTTACAGAATTCAAACCTTAGGAGCCCTATCTGAATGAATTCTGAGTTCTTCTCTTTAGCTTTCCTCCCTGTCTTCCCTGCAGTGATTAGGAAGCCCATCTAAGGATGGTAGGTACTGTTTCTAAGGCTTCTGAGCAGTGCAGACTCAATGTAGCTACTTTTATTTATTTTTACTTTTTATTTATTATATTTATTTTATTCATTTAATTCTCTATATGAATAAGTACTTGTTTTATAGCTAGTCTAAGATCAAATATCTAGCTGTGAGGAAAAACACCTCCTGAAAATGCTGAAGGTGGTTGGCTCTGGACTGGTCACTTTAGACTAATTTTAGGCAGCTGCAGCTGATGTGAATATATACCTCCTTCCTCCTGGAGAATGAGGTATATGTGAACAACAGGGCTCTACCATCCCACAGTCTATCTTTGGCTCTAATAGAATCTGTAGCTCTGCATTAGTGTCTTGGAGAGCACGCTTTCCATGTGTGGGCTCTTTTCAGGCTGACTGTGTGGGTTGCTGATCTTGCAACTGCTTCCACAAAGAGCTGTACTTAAAATACAGACTATATCTGTTCTGTATCTTTACACAGAATAGCATTTTCTGGCCCTAAATGATTAGTGTGGTATGTTAAGAATATGAAACTCCTTTTCAATATTTGGAATTACACCAGAATAAATATAAAACAGAATACCCCTTGAGCTGTATAGTTTGTAATTGAGTTTGCTTCTTTTTTCAATCTTGAACATATAGCTTATAAATTAGTGGGGCAGCAGAGTGAAGCCGAGTGTAAAATACTGCAATAAAACTGAACACTTCGTATCTTCCTCTCTTGCAGTTACGATCATTACAGAAAATAGTTATTAAATCTCAAAAGATTACTTTAATTGAATTGCTCGTGTAATAATAACTTACTGTTCCTTGAGTCCCATAGAGGGGAAAAAATACCACACAAAAACTTCTTTGTAATGCTGTTCTTTTTCATTCAGAAAAAAGCTGCAGTGTTGAATTTTCACATGAGCAAACCTTTTATCTCTGTTATATTCAAAACAGAAATACGTATATGTCTAGTAGGCAATTCATTTTAATTTTTTTACCCAGCTATGCTATTGCAGTACTGGTAAAGAAATTGCTGTTTCCTTGATGACATGCCCAGTTGTTTAAAAAGCAGCAAAAAAAAAAAAAGTCAATGTGCTCGACATTTGACAGGTGACTGGAGAAACAGACAGTATTACAACATTGCTCGTCTCTCTAATTTATCAATCTGTCATAACTCTTTTATCAACAAGGTGTGGCTCTTGCTTTCCTGACATGCTCACGGGTAAAAATATTTTTCTCTCCTTTGGCATCAGAGATTGACAAGACAGGTATCCTACAGCTTACAACCACTACTTTGGCTATCGTTACTTTGGCTAGCTGCTTATACATATTTTCTTGAAGAGTATCATCACTGCTGCTGCAACCTTTTAGGAGCTGCCATAAAGCCTTAACTGCCTTCCTCAGGCAGCACGTCTCTGGCAAGCAAGTGATGCGCTCAGTATCAGTGCTACACCTGTGTTTCATACTTGGAGTATATCAATCTCTAGCACAATCCATTGATAACCCAGTGAGGATTGCCAGGACTCTGTCTCCTACTTTAGCTCATGTTTCCAGCCATCAACCATGGAACTGCACTGTTAGATGGAGCCCTGTCACTTCCTGTTCCCCTTAACATACCTCTCCCCTTATCTGGTGCCATTCTATGGTAAGATCATCATTTGGGTGTGCTTTACATCTGATTTTGCATATTTTAAAATTTCTCTTCTGTCCACTAGTTAAAACAGCAGTAGATGAAAAAGAAATGGGAGTAGATTAATAACAGAACGTGTGACGTAAGTAATCAGGTGCTTATTTAATGAACCACTGCAGTTACGGACCCATAGACACATTATTGGCATTTAAACTAGGCACAGCAAAGATTTTAATGAGATTTGATAGGCTATCTAAATCAGATTCTTTATAGGGTTATCCAAATGTGTTCAAGCTGAAAAGCTCAGAAAATAAGTAAAAAGGAATAATTGCAACATTTGTGGTAGCAAATAGCTAGAAGTTGTAGAACAAAAATATAAACCACATGGCTTAGAAGGACAGTTTTCTATGATGAGGATAACATCCACACTGTATCTCCTCTAATGAATGTGAGGTCCGCAATGAACAATTTAGTAGCTAAAGATAGGACTTTGGGTTTCTTTGGGGATCAGTCAGTCCTTAGTAAGAAGACATTTTAGACAAAGCTGCTCTGAAAAATAATATTTCTAACAAGAGCAAATACTGTGGTGACAGGGCTTTTCTCTTAAGAAGCAGGCATTTTTGTTATTATCATTTTTCTATAAATAAAAATCTCAATATTGAGTTCATTTTATTAACTTTTTTTTAGTGTTCAAATGTAATTCATTCTTTTATGGTATACTTTATTTTCATCTCTCAACCCACATCAATAATTGGTCTCACCATCACAACTACAGTCAGTGGGTTCACGTGTTTGTTCTTATTTTCTGTACCAGTCTGACATTCAAAATAAGTTGTTTAGTCATCTGTCTATCGTCATTTCTGTAACTCATAATCGCAGCTTGTTTCAGTTTATAACAGCTGTCTCTACTTTAGGTTTTCTAATGTAGGAAGTTCCAGATATTGAGCATTTAAAAGTTAGTGTTGCTAAGTCATAGTCTAGGGTTTTTACAGGATAAACTGGAATAAAGTGTCAAGATGAATATTCTTGTTTTTGTGAGCAACAAAGCTTTCCATTACTTAAATTTTTGGGGATAATGTAAACTGTAGTTCTGTATGATTACCAGGGGACAAAAGATAAAATTGATACGTATCTCAGGAAAATATGTGCTGCTTTCATTTACTAAGGACAGAGACAGAGTCATCAAAGGCATTCTATTTTGGAAGTCTGCCTCAAAAAAAATATTATTATTTCTGTCAAGTTAATAGTTTGCCAGATTGTGATTTGTTCATGGTCAGCATATTCATTCAATTAAAGTAAAGGAAATTACGTGTTTTTGGTCAGTTTAATTTGGATATTCATGAGATTTCTGGCAGGATTATCCAAATGTATCCAAGCTAAAAAAAATCTCAGATTAAAAAAAGTTCTTGTAATATTTCTGACAACAGCCAGAACTGGTTTTAAAAAAAAGAGTATGAGAGCATGTGGTTTCTCAGAACAGTTTTCTTTACTAAACAAAACATTCTCAGTAGGAGTAGAGTTCTTTAGTTTGAAACAAGTCATCTAATTTCTGTTTTCATTGGAACTGCCAGTGAAAATAAAGGTACGGAAAATGCAGTGCTCTCCTGGCTTTTTATTTTTGCAGTGGCTGCATAATGTTATTACAGTTCAAGAATGCCATCTATTTCCTATACCCAATGACAAGTATTTTGTTTTTGCTTGATTTTTAGCAAGTAGAAACTGCATTGTAAATAAGACTAGCCTTTCTCATTTTCTAACTTTTTGATTTGGTTTGGTTTTTTTGAGGCAGAAGGAGGGATAGGTTACTCATTCTTTCTCCTGCTTTTCTGCAGAGGTTGTTTTCTTTTGTTGTTTTATTTACGGTCTCCTAATGTCTTGTAGATAACAATGCTGACACCAGCAACAATGCTTCACCATTGTGTAACTGAAAAGTTTTCATTAGACTATCTTAAATTGGTGGTATTTATATAGGTAAATTGAAATGTCTTTTTCATTTCATAAATATAATGCAAGAAATAATGCTGATCAGGGAGGAATTAAGACTGAAATCATAATGAAATATACTCTTGCTGGGATATATTTGAATTATTACTCATTTCATGTTTTTTGTTTATGGGAATTTTTGTATGGAAAAATACTATACTGTACTGCCAGATTTGCAGTAGAGCTTATCTCATGGAAGCTGTGGCAAGGGACTATTTTCATAGGGCCTACCACAAGGGTACAGCAAAGTGTATGCATAAGCAGGAGGTAAAACTGTGAGTGGTCTGAGATGACTGGGAGCAGATACCCTTTCAGCTGCAGGTGATCAGCTTAAGAGGTCACTTCTCCGTTTTCCTGCCAGAGAACATTGTTTCTTCTTACCTGCTGAGGGCGCTGCTCAGGTAGGAGTGCTCTCTGAGGTGTTTAATGAAGTGTCTTGTCAAAGGCATGCCAGTTAAAGTGTTTCATCTAACCTAGCTTCTTTTGACTGAAAGAGGGGAAGGAGCGCTTAGGCAGATTTAAAAAAAAAACAACAACCCAAACAACATAGCATCGTTTACTGAAGGGGTGAGAAGGAAGCAAATCAGCCTCTGTTTGCAGACTACGCGTCTATGTGTCTCTCTTCTGAACTGTGTCTGAATTTGTGGTCCAGGAGGTAACCTGTCTACACATTTAAGAAAGGAAGATAATCCCTGTATGTCTTTTTTCAAAATCAGAAATCTGAGTTACAATCTTACTCATACCTGTAATTTAAAAGAAGGGAAAAATAATCATATTTTTATGAACTTACACTAAAATTGATGTTGCTCCTGCTTATGGTGTGAATCTATTGGTACTAAGGTAGAGTTTAGGAATCCATTTTGGTAAAAAAAAAAAAAAAAAAAAAAAAGTTGAACGTTTGAACTCCTATTTTGTGTGTGCACTCATTTTTACAAGATAGTATTCATGTCTTTGACATTTTATCTAAGGAAATGTAGCTGTACTCGTTTGGTTTTCAGTTGTGAAAGATTTCCATACTTTAGGCATACTTTCTTAGTTCAGGAAGGTACGTAACTATAGAGTTTGTTTTTTCTTCTGCAATGTAAAATCTGAAAAGATAAGTCACTCCAAAGTAGATGAAAATTGCATGCTTTATTTCTCCTACTGTTCAAAATAAAAGCATATAAGATCTTGAATTTGAAATGAATATTTCAAATTTAGGAGACAAAATGTGGAAGTTTTTCTGAGATTTGTGAATAATTAACGTTAGATAAGTTTAAGGACTTCATCATGTTTGTTATAGCTCCAAAGATATTGCTGCTCTTGTTTTCATTCAGTTTCTGAATAACTAATTTCATACAGCATTGTTAAACAAAATAGCATAGAAAATCAGTGCATCTGGAACCCCCTGTAGTGCTGTCTATGACTTTTTTTTTTTTAGTGTTTATGCAATGGCCAAGTGTGAAAGAAAGGGCATGATATTTTTAATGTCCTTTTAATACCTTCAGAGTAAAATACAATGCAGAGATTCTTCTGTGCAATACAAATTCAACATAGAGATTCCTCCATGAGGAATAAAAAAATAAGAATTTTAAAGATTAAACAAAGTAATGTGCTATCTCTCTGCATATGTAAAGAAGCTTGGCATCATGGTTTGTAAGAGAAAACTGCTTTGTTTGTTTGTTTTTTAATGTATGAGAAAGAAATACAAGGCTGAAATAAGTGATGTTCCAGTCCGAAGTTTAACAGGGTGAATACTTTCATTCTAATCTATCAAAGCCTCTGTGGAGTCCAATTGAATAAAAGAGTCTTCTTACTTAAAATTAAATACTTCACCTGCTCTGTGGATGAAGTTCTTAGTTTTTTGGCTTAATCAGTGTCCCATTGAGCTCACTTAGAAATTTCCTTCTTCACCTGCTTCTTATAATTAGACAAGAAGTTTAGTGTCTCTTAATGGAACATCTAGCATTGCCTCCTGCTGCAGGCAAATTGACTATTCATCTTTTGCATTTCTGGTAATTCCTGCTTCACTTGTACCCATTTCCAACTCCTTCATTCTAAATATATTACTTAATTAGTATTTATAACAATGGCTTATTGTAAGATGGGGTTCAAAGGTTTGAGAATTGTTTAGTGAAATATTTCAGCTGCTGAGCAGCCATTATAGCTCGCTAGAGGGGAGCTGTAGACTTTGTGATTCACTTAAAATGGACCAAATGTTGGAGTAAGGTGACTCTTAACAGAGTTATTGGTAAGATTGTACCAAAGAGAGCGTATCCGGGAAATAGGATTGTCTACAGGATAACAAGATTATTCCCTGCTAAATTCACATTGTAAAGAAACAGGTGTAATATGCAGTAGTGGAAATGAATGGGATGGTTAGAGATTTGAAACAGATCTTTGATTACTGCAGTGCTGCCTTTTAAGAAGGGTGGAATTTGGAAAAGTTAGAGAGTACAGGGTCAGAAAAGTTGTAAAGTGTCAAATTAGGTTAATATGTAAAAAAGACTTTATGCAAGACAAAATGCAGTTTAATATTAACTCTTATCCAGTAATATTTATTTTGAGTGCTTTCAGCAATTCTTTAATTGACTACCTCAATTACATGACCTATTGTCTTTCTGGCTCCATTTGTTTTTTATTCCATGAGATCACATCAGGATCATTTATATCACTGTGTATAAATTCCTATAAGTCTTTTACCTGATGTTCTGTCATTTTATCTCAACGCACAAATGCAAGTAAATTTGTGCATGCCATCAAGCGTAGGCATGCCTGGCTTATTCCAAATTAGTCACTAAATTTTTTCCTTAAATAGGTGATGTACTGTATAATGAGCTCAGTATTTCCAAGGAGTCTTTTTTACAGTGGTTGCAACTTTGGAGTTGACATTTCCAAACAAAACTTTTTGTGAAGCTGTCTTGATATGCTGTATGTTCATAAGATTTCTGGTCTACATGTGGTAACCCTGGTCAACTGCCACTGGTAAGCAATCAAAGACAAGATATTAATGACTTTTGATACGAGAGATATGTCTTCATTCTCTTCAACATTTACGCTGTCTCAATATGATCTCTTAGTGGCTTTTCACATCTTTCTATACTCCGTGTGCCTCAGGAGGTACACAGAGGGATAAGTCTGATACATTTATTGCACAGAGTGCAAGTCATCCTTTATGCACTTCTTGCATGTTTAGAATGGGATGAAATTTGTCTATATATCTTCCTTAATGAACCAGTATAAACTCCAGCTACGGTCTAGCGCTCTTTCCAGAAAGTATTTATATTTTGAATACTGTCATCCTTACCAGTATGATTTCTTCTTGAGCTGTAATGTTCTCAACAGCGGCAAGCCAGTCAAGTATGCTTTTTCTTGATTTGTCCCACTTCAGCACTGAACAGTTTAGTCTAATAAAAGAAACCAAGGCACATGAAGTTACCATCTAGAGAATCCAAATAATGCTGTCCTCTTTTTAATGGCATATCAGTTCTTAGCATAGAATTGCAATGAGGTCATCAACACAACAGATGTACAGATCTGAAGGCAAGATTAAAGAAATAACTCATATGCAGCAATCAGTATATGTCATTGTTTCTCCATGGGCCAAATGCTCGACTTGATACGCTTAATTTGTATATCAGGGTAAGTAGATGGTAAGGGAAACAGAATGACACAGGGAGTTGATCAAGGCTAAAGCAAGGCAAAGCTGAAGCTCTTGACAAGTAAATAAGGAAAGGAGAGCAGAAACTGAGAAATGAGCCTCTGGGATGAAAATGAAGGATTCATTTAAATGAACAAGAAGAGGATCAGAAACAGAAGAATGATGATGATATTAGGCAAATATATGTAGTAAAACCTAACTGTGCCCCCACTCTCCCCATCCCCTAACCTGGCTGCCATTTTTTGTTTCCTTTTTAAGTGAGCAAATCCAGTTTTAAAGCAGGAATTCAATGTTAGCGACTTTGGCAGGCCTTGTCTTTTATATTAAATCGTTTACAAGAAGAAAAAGCATTTCAGCAGATCCAGTTCTAAAAGTACTTGGAAATATAGGGAAAGAAATCCTTCCCACTTGACTGCTAGCCAGAAAGCTTGTAAAATAACAAGCTGTATGACATCATTCTGAGAACCGGAACTATTGCCAGGGAGGTGAGGTTAGCCCATAGGTGAGCAGTTTCCTCCTCAGACTGATCATGATTTAGAATCATAGAATCATTAAGGTTGGAAAACACCTCTAAGATCATCAAGTCCAATTATTGACCCATCACCGCCATGCTCACTAAATAATGTCCCTAAGTGCCACATCTCCACATTTCTTGAACACCTCCAGGGATGTTGGCTTCACCGCTTTTTTTGGGCAGCATGTTCCAATGCTTGACCATTCAACCTTTAAGCACTGGTAGGAATGATGTCTTATGACTCTTCTATAATTACCTGAATGAAATAAAAAGAAGGCTTGTCAATTCCCGATTATGATATTGACCCCATTTGGATTATAAACATTCTTTACAATTAACTAATTTATGGGTCATATCATCTGCAGTAGTTGCAAATTGTCCATGCCTTCACTATAGTCAGTGCAACTTGTACAGTTCACATGTGTGGAAGATGTCATGTCAATATGATATGAAGAAAACAGTCTCATTATCCTCACTGTCAATACACATGGCACTTCTATTTGATCCAGTCTCCATTTGCTACAGATGACAAACCACCATCATCCAGGGAGTGATTTGATCCTTACATTATATGAGTCACTGATCAAATAGTTTTCTTCCTGGTGCACTGTCCAAATTCAACAAACTGATTCTTACATTATAGTACTTACGTATAGTACTTGGGAAGTAATACTATTCATAAATCTGAAAGACTTAACAACACAAAATATTCATTCTTTCAGAATTTTGTTTTACAAAGCATATATAATTCAAAGGCACTGGAAACTACAGTGGCAAATTACAAGTTATTAAAAATTCTATTTGAGGCTAGTATCAAGTTGTCAAAAAACTGAATACTCCTGACCCTTTTACCAAAGTGTAAATTAGCAGTCTAATGGTAATATTCAGATGTGCAAAAGAAATATAAACGGCTTTTGATGAAAATAATATAAGAATGTGCTTCCCTCCTGTGAACCCTCCTAACATATGAAATAGCATTTTGGTACAGTGATCTCTGCAAGGGATGTAGCAAGCTGGAAAATGTGGGAACAAAACATGAGGCAATTTTGTGAATTTCTTGCAAATGTTTTATTCCTTTTTTATTTATTATATAAAATCTGAGCATCTCAAGACACTTCTGCACCTTATTTTAAAAGAGAATTACTTGTCCAGCCAGTAAAACATTTTCCTTACAAAAGCACTAGTTAGGGATGTAAATTAAAGCTAAAACATATGTTATACTTGACTATATTTAAGAATGCACCTTGAAAATATTTTCATTTACCAACATCTGTTTTTACTGCAGCATGAGTATTTGTGTTTAAAATTGAAAAATAAGAAAAAAAGAAAAAAGGAAAAAAGCTATGCATACCAAAACAGGATTGTTATAAAATTGTAGATGTCTTTTTTTCTTCCGTCATCATATATCGTTAAGATAAATTCTTTAGAAGTGCAACTGTATGTTAACACATAGAAAGCTGATTTTTTTTTTTCTGCACACCCACCTATGCTATTTGTTAAGAACACACATGGTGAATGTTGTGTAGCCTAAAATTTCCCTGCGGTCGGAAATCCCTTCTTCTGTCCTAAAAGCTTTATTTCGTTATTAGTCACTTCTGCTCTGTGATGGAAATTTGACTACTCTTTGTCATATGAGGTAATCATGTTATATTTCTTGGGCATGCAGACAGTTTTCATGTATAAAGCAGACAGCTGTGCCTTTCCCACCATTTATTTTACTTGATTTCATTCTCTTTTGGCAGATACAGCTCATGTAGAGCCACTCTGCACACAGACATTAATCCAACAAATCACCTGAGCATGGTTTTTGCATTAAACAAACGACTAGTGTCACTGAACTGTAGTGTCCTACTCAAGAGCTAAGGTGCTGTAATGAATCAGAGCTGTATAATCTAGCCCAACTCTTATCAAAACCAGTGACGTGGGTAACATTCACTCCATAGGCCTTGGACTAACCCCAAAGATCAAACCTGCTTGCTGGCTTTACCTGAAGATAGTTCTGTTTTCACATTCAATGCTTTTTGAACTACACGTCACACTGTAAAATGCCATAACATTCTATATAGTCATTAATTCAGTACCTTCTGGATTTTAAATGACTGAAGCCATTAATAAAATTTATATTTTTCCTCATATGCTGTCCAAGGTTGAATCCAAAGACTGATGATAATATTAAAAGAAATTATGCTAAACAGAAGAGTATATTCACTTTGCATTTTTATCTTGGCAATTCCAAAAGAGAAGTGAGCATACCATTCATGGCAACTCATTGAATTACCTCTGCAGTATCTTTATCTAACTTAAAATCTAGTTCCTCTGAGTACGGATCTTTCCACTCACAGATCTCCACTCATACTCGGGAGTATTTCTGAAGTCAAGGAGATTCTGCTTCTAACTGAAATTCTCTGTGTATTACTCCTAAGATGGATACCTTACGTAGCTATTGGGATAATATAGGCTGTTAAAAAGGAGAGTTTACGGCAATTAAGAGTATGTGTGTTAGTTGGTATTACTACATTTTCTGTATTCTGCAACATATTCCATATGGCAGCATATTATGGCCTGTAGTTAGGCTTAAGATTGTGGTACACAATGAAAGCAAAGAATTCAAAGCCAAAAGACAAAAAACAGTTAGCTGAGTATTTGAGCATAGAATCCACTACAGACTTTGGTTATCGGCAAATAGAAGTAGCTTAAGGTAGAGGCTGAACTAAACTGGCACTTCTAGTCACCTAACATTATTGCTCCCATGGTTTGTATATTCCATCCGAAGTGCTCTGATGGTCCAGAAGTCACTAAGAGGTATTAGATGGTGTAAACTCAGCTCTAAGCTCAGTAGGCTTGGTAGAAAGCCTAAAAGCTTAAAAATAACCTTGAAGAAAGCTCCAGGCTCTGTGCTGCTGACCTGTATACATTCATCATTAAGTAGTCTCTATCTCCTTTATAGTAGTGAGTTAAAGGTATTATTATTATTCAAATTAATTTGTAATTCTCTCTTAGCTATGATATGTCCTAACACTTTAATAATGGTTAAGCTGGTTGTGCACAGATATTGTGGGGCATAGTGAACAAGTATTGTAAGGAAAAGGGCACTGTGGATATTTGCATATTGATTTTCTGTGCATTAATTGGCTGAACTAGGTGGTTTTCTCATGATTTAGTGTATTGTGGTGACAAAAATAGCTTTCGACTTGTAGAAACAGCAGTCATGTTTCCCAAATACCTGTATAATTTAGCCTGACAATAAAAATAACTAGATAGCTATGGTGAAATTTGTGTTGTCCATGTAAAAAGGCTAAGCCACAAGTAAATTCTATGAGAATATGAAGAAGGGCAAAGAAAGCCTCAGAAGAAATACAGATGTATTTTAGGCCCAGATCTTAAAACAATTAGTTTAAAACAGAAATATTGGCATGCACCTGGCTATCACTTGTTATACTATAATAATTTTCCTTTCTCACAATAGTTTCTTTCTCAATTGCCTCTTCAGTCTTCATTAGCAGTCTTATTTTTCTTGCTATTTAATGCAACTTTCCTTGGGACTTACAGCTCATTTGTAGTTAAAGAACACCACTTACATATTAAAAATGACAAATTTTATCATATAGAGTGAGAACGTATCAGTCTCAGGATTTCAAAGAACAATATCACATCTACTGTAGTGCAAGATAGGAGGGCAAAATCCAGAAAGAAGCATCCTGCTTTAAAACCTCTTATGCGTCAGTTCACTGGGCGTTATGATAATTAGATCATCTGTGTCAATAGTGTCCATATGGTGATTTTTCTGTAAATGTTTTCTTTATTTGAACACAGTGTATTAATCTATTTACAGATCCACGTTTAAATTAACCTTGGAGATCATTAGAATCTGAGCTGAGTAGCAGAGCAGTTTTTTATTAGTCAAGGTGAGGGTGATGGAAATACTAGACATTATCTCTTATTCTAAAGTCTAGGAGATGTTAAACACAAATGATGTGAACCTGGTAAGGTAACGTTCTGGGATTTGTTCTATTTTAGTTTCCAAGAGTAAAACAAAGGAAAATAAAATTAATTTGGGCTATGATCTTTTGTTAAATCTACAGAGTTTTCTTTCTGAAAAGACAGTTGTTTGATCAGCAGTTAAAAAAAACTTATAGCTTCAACTTGAAGGGATAGTAGTATTACTTCATTTTTTGCTTTCCTTTTATGAATGTTTTTCTTAATGATGTGGATTTTTATGGCTTTGAGAGTGGACAAAAGATTTTGGACATGGAAAAAAGTTAGAAGTAAAAGTGTTTTCTGACTTTTCCCACTTGTTTATCACTTCTGATTTTTTTTTTTTTTTCCTCAGGTATGCGTAGTGCTTATAGCAGTGAGATTGCATGGAAATTTTTCAACAGGTACAAATGAATTGCAAACTTTCTATTTCATATAATGGATCAGACATTAAGAATATTACCAAATATGTCAGAATTTTCTGCACCTACATGCATACTTGGATGCTTTGTTCAATGACAGCCTTCATTTGCATAATTACTGATTGTGTTTGCAGCATCAGATTTTCACAAGTAATTGTGCAGTTAATACTTCAGCTGGTTCAGTCGGCCTCAGATAGCATGGTAGTGGATGCAACACAACAGCTTCAGCAGAATAGAATGGTTTCTGAAGCCACAGCAACAGAATAGTCCCTTGTGATTGCCAAAGCCAAATCCAGTGCTGACTTCAAAACAAAGAAATGGAAAACCAGAAGAATGTATCTCTGAACACTACACTGTGTGCAACTAAAACTGAAAATTTGCAACTAAAACTATGAGCTTCTCCTCTTGGTAAAGAAAGTTGGATAGTTGGATATTTTCCTGCCAGGACAATCCTTGAAATGCTGGTACACTTCACTACGGCATGTTACTAGTAAACCTTCCCCAAGAAACAGTAGAAATAGAAAAAGCTTCTTGGTCTGACACTACCCTTTGTGAATTCCCAATTCCCAATTAGATCCTCCCTCCAGGATTATTAATTAAATGCCCAGATCAGCTCAGAGAGACTGATGTCAGAAAACCCTGAGAGGTTTGCAGCTAGTGATACCATGTTTCCTTTAAAACGGTGCAACTCAGCAAAACGCTCCAGTCCCTTAGTCCACACGTTATAAAGCATGCAAATCTTAGTTATGACCGCATATGAGCAACTGACTGGAGCACAGAAGCAGAACATTTAAATAAACTTGTATCCCACAAAACAATGACATCATACTGCAATTTCACTGGAGAGCAGGTTAATGAAATTATTATTAATTGTCATCATAAGTAATGAGAACATAAAATAGAGATCTTTAGAGAGGAATCTCTTTCATTTACCCTCAAGTCAGTCACAAATTAGGTAGTAGAAGTAGTCAGAAATCCTCCAGGAACAGAGCAACCTGGCACAGGACTGATGTGTCTTTTTTCTCTGTCCAAACTGGTTGGCCTTGTATAGCGGCTATGTGCCCATCAGGCATGGTAAACCAACCAGCCCCAGAAGCTTCCCAGCAGGATATCTCAGAGAAGGCTTGCATTATTTTCCTGACATAATGTTACCACAGTACTTAACAAATGAGAATTTTGTTATCAATGAGTTAACAAAGATAACATTTTTATTAGCTTACAAGAAGGCAGAGACTTTTGGGGGCATCTTGCCCCGCTACTCGAGGGGTGAATTGAATAAATGAGGATGTAGGGCCTCCATGGGCAAGGAGTAATGTTTTCATGGATAATAATAAGAATCTTTAATTACTGAGTTGTCTCGGTAACTCTTAAAGAGTTTTGGCTTGAGTTAAAGGATTCTTTATGTATTTCACCATTTGAAAGCATTTTAGATGCTCTTTGTCTGAAATATGTATATTTATGATAATTTCAGATCACTACTGTACTTGACTGCATTAGCATTTTCCCTGCATGATTTTGCTTTTTAGAAATGAAAATTTAAAGCAATTTACTTTTTTAAAAGAAGTTTAGATCTGTAGTCTGGCTCTTTCTAGGTGTTGTTAAAACTTCCATTCAAGCTTTTCTATCATTTCTCAAAATACCTTTAATGTAGATCTTCAGTTCCTTTTTTTCTTTTTTTACTCAAGTCTACTGAATAATTTTAGTCTGCTCAATAGACAACTGATTGCATTTCCTTTACCTCTTGCTTACAGTAATGATTTCTTCAAGAGAGTCAAAAAACTGTATAAATTCTTTCATCAGCATAGGAAAGGTCAAAGTAAAATTTACTCACAAATATGGTTTATGTCTAGGTCTAAATCTACCACTTGAACAGTTCTGTGATATGCTACTAAAAGGTATGCGACATACCTGACACAAAAGAAATAATTTAAAAGTATCTATCTTCTTTCTCTCCCGGATGCCCAAGGCAAGCACACAAGAGAGAAATAAAAAAAAATATTTTTTTAATGTGTATATTTATTTTTGAAAATAGCACTGTTGTTTGTTCCACTCCTCTGGTGACTTCTAAAGTAGGGAATGTATCCAGCTTCTGCATTAGCTTCTGGGCTGTTCTGCAGGAGGCACAAACAGGTGGATAGATAGCTGAGAAACTGTTATTAAATCTCTTATGTATGAAAAGTTCTCCAAAATTCCCATCGCTGATCGTCTTTTTTTTTTTTTTTTTGAGTATCCAGTGCCATTTGTTTAGCTAAAATTTTATTTTCATCTCTGAAAATGGTTTATCACTTCTGGTTCACCTAAACAGTGGTATAGTTTTCTTAGTTTTCTTCTTTTTGTATTATGGGATGCTGTTCTCCAGATCTTTCCTTCTCGTGGATGGAGAAGACAGGAAGTTCTCTTGTAGATAAGGAATCAACACTTCTGCCAAGTTCTGTATTTGTCAGTTACTGTCCACTTTTGTGGTTTACTATTGCTTATGCTGCTGCTTTGTCTTGTACTGCAGGGTCCGATTAACTGAGAGATTTAAATACAAGTTTACTACCATACTAATAGCTAAATCATTCTCTGATATGGCTATTTCCTTTGTTTCTACGAAAATTTCCTCTGAATTAATGGTCACCCCTTTTGTCCTTGTTTTATTATGCTGGCCTTTGCAAACTTGCAAAGAAACTGTTTAATGAAACTTCGGAGCATTGTGTTTCTTTTCTTTCCCCCTTTCCCCCTTTCCCCCTTTTTTTTTCCCCCTTTCCCCCCTTTTTTTTCCCCTTTTCTTTTTCTCCTTACATGCCAGAAGTTGTCTGCATTTCTTAACAACGCAGACCTCTTTCCTTAGGATATTATGATTAATAATATATTAATTATCAGGGGGAAAGGGGAAAAAGGGGAAAGGGGGAAATTAATTTATCATTAATAAATGTGAGAGAGACAGTGATTTCACATTTCTGCATGTTTTCCATTTTCACATGTATCCATTTTGTACATATCTTTTTAATCTACATTATTTTGTCACCTATTGAGATGTTTTAAAGTTTATCATCTCCACATTAATCAGCTAAAAAAAAAAAAAAAGAAATTAAGAGCTCCAGAATGATACAGTGTCGGAAAACAATCTTCGTCTGACCTCTCTGGCTGGCATCCATTTCAAGCACAGAGGCAAATGTTTGAAGTCTCTTCATGTATTGCTCACAAAGCTGGGACTTCTAGTTCTACATATTATTTTACTCAGAGTACCTGTCAAATATTTTTCACCTGTGGTTCAGAAACCATTCAAATCTAGGAAATCTTCTTGAGATCTCAGCCTAATTCAGTATCTATATGCTGTCTGACTTAGCACTGCCTCTTTGTAATGAACAATTTTTTTGAGCTTGATTCTCTTCACTCTTTGCTACGCTGCTTTTCCAGTCAACTATGACTTTAGGAGCTGTGCAATCACCATATCCAGTTTGTCTGCAATTTTCTTAAATAAGACTGAGCAAAATATTACTAATGATTGGTACAAGAGATCAGAAGCCACTTCTGTGTGGCATGGTGGACCTTAAACTCCTTATGGATATTAAATAGTGCCAGGAATGTATTAGATAAAAAAGGTGTGAAGATTTAGAGTAAAGGTAACTCCTACTTTTGTGTCTGAGATGGAATGGAAAAGTGGCAGAGATATTCCAGATGGACCAAAATAAAATTAAATAGCTGAGCTCTGAAGAGTGGAGATACGGAGAAATAAATGGAAAGAGGAGAATGGTGAAGTGCAGGGAGAAAATTACCCATTTTGCATATAAATGATGTAATTACCCCCTCAGCTTCTCAGGCAGAAGTTGACATCCCTAATTAAAATAATTTTATGATCTTCTGGGGACAGATATACAAAAGCATAAAGAGAAGGAAAAAATAACAAATACAAAACTAACCAACATCAGCAGCCATTTTTACAAAATAATTTTTCAACAGGGCTGATGATGCACATGCAGTCTCAGCTTTATAACAAATTATCAGACGTGTATTTTATTTCAAATGATTCGCAGGACATGATATAAAAGGCAGAAGCTGAATAAAGCCTTTTCAGGGAAGAGAATGATGAAACCACAATACAAGGACAGGGAATTGAAAGCCTAGTGGACTGAATTTCATTGTTTTCTTCTGATTAATACTGGAAATTGAAAGCCACTGTGTTTAACCTGTGCTGATGCTACAGTTGCTGTAATTAAGGATGAGAATATAGTCTTACAACTTGTGCATGCTGATTGTTTTATACAAAGCACCTGGTAAATTTGCCTGTACATACACTATTAAATCTGCGTCAGAGGAGTCCAGCCACTGAAGACTTCCATTGTCACTTGTTTAATTATCTACAGTATTCTGCCCACCACATCTTTCCTCCCCATTTCCTAAGCAAGAAAGCAGCTGAAAAGTCTTTTCTAGACTCTGAGATAGTGAGGGGATGTGCTATTTTAATCACACGAGAAGGAAGGTTGTTCTGCAGAGCAAGATAAAACCCAGTTAAGTGTAACAAATCTGGAAAATTCCATTATCATATGCCTCATCTTATCATTCATACCATCTGAGTGACTGATTTAATGTTGTTAAGAGACTTGACAGGCCAACTTGTCAGTATTACATACTGCACAGTAGTGAGTCAGAAATCGATTGTTACCTCTGATTTTACTGCAATAGGGTGATATTTCAGTTGTCAGAAGTTTGTGGATATCTTTGTGTACAAGCAGTTTTTTGTTGTTTGTTTGTTTGTTTTTCCCATACAGCTAGTTATCTTTTGTTTCCTATATATTTTTGGGGGGGATTTCACAGTCGGGTGATGAGCTAAAAGCCAAGATAATAACATTGTACTGCGGCACAAATGCAGAAAATCAGGCTACAAATCTCATAAGATCTGATGTTCTTGTTCTGTAGCCACTACTTCTGAAACTTCACTAAATTTTGAATAATTCAGAAAAAATGGAATCATGAGGTATTTTCCATG
Organism: Penelope pileata; assembly: GCA_013396635.1. Classification (NCBI taxonomy): domain Eukaryota; kingdom Metazoa; phylum Chordata; class Aves; order Galliformes; family Cracidae; genus Penelope; species Penelope pileata. The sequence continues at coordinate 204,044 of WBMW01002606.1, forward strand.
TTTAGTCCTGTTTGATTAATTACTAAAGACAAAGAAAGCATTTTAAGCTTCAGAAAAGCTTTGGATTTGGTTCTGCTTGGAGGAGAGGCACAGTTTCAAGTCCATTAGTTCAAAGCTGATTCATCTTGCTCTAATTAATGATTCCTTCATAGATCACATAATCTGTAATAACTATTGTGGTTTATGACCTAATTAAGTATTATCTAGTACACTACATACATTGATCTTCAACTTTATAGGTAGGAAGAGGAAACATTGCAGTTATTTTATCTGACAAATACTACTTAATTGTTGTAAAGAATCACAGAGTCATAGAATCATTTAGATTGAGAAAGACCCATACGATCATCAAATCCAGTCATCACCTAACGCTACGAAGTCCATCACTAAACAATGTCCCTAAGGGCTATGTCTCCACATTTCTTAAAGACCTCCAGTACGGTGACTCCACCACCTCCTTGGGCAGCCCATTCCAATGGTTAATCACTGTTTCAGTGAGGAGGTTTTTCCTGACATCTAATCTAAACTTCCCCTGGTGCAACTTGAGGCCATTTCCTCATGTCTTATTGCTTGTCGCTTGAGAAAAGAGACCAACATACACCTTACTGCAATCTCCTTTCAGATAGTTGTAGAGAAAATCTTTCTGTCTCCAAATCCTGTTCTTTTGTCTGTTTTGAAAAATAACAAGGATTTGATGGAATGACAGGACTAGTTTAAAATGACTTTTTGGCAGAGATTTTGCATGAGACGTTTCCTCAGCAGGACTTCCACCTGAGAGTGCATATGCTTGCCTGTCCCTCTGCACTTCTGTTGGCTGTGCTGGTGGATAGGTACACTGATGGCTATGCTTAGAACCATGGTTGATAGGGATGCACTTCAGCACAGCAAAAGCACAGCTCCACAGTGGAAGTGAGTAGCTGTGAGCAGAGGGACAGTGATTCCGTCAACAGCCATTGCTGCTTAGAAACCTGAGCTTCTCTCTGTGTAGAGGCATCTTCTAAATTCATGGATATTGAGACTGTGCACACAAATTATCCGCCAAACAGTGAACATTCCTGAGTAAGTTACCCTTCTGCACAACCGCCTCCTGTGCAGGACTTTCAAGAACCTCAGCAAAGATGACAGGAAGTTGAAACAAGGTAGTATGTTTGTGGCCAAATAATGGGCTTTGTTTTTTTTAATGTGAATGAGAGAACAACATAATTCTACTCCTCATGACAGAGAAATAGAAAATCAAAGATACAACAGCATGACATACATTACGGAATCTAACTGTAGCACCAGTACAAAGTGTAAGAAAAGAAGTAGGAAGGGGCTTGTTTTGTAGATAGTGTGATCCTGGAAACACTTTTAAGGAGAAGGGATTGATTTTTGTAAAAAGGCTGAGGCTCTGAAAACTGTAGGAAACAATTCATCTTTGATTCAGGTTCTCCTGTCAGTGAGGGAAGAGTGCTCAATGTAGCTTTCTCTCAGCTCTTTTCAGTCAGAGAATCAGAATTTATTTGCAGAATATTTGACTTGATAACAAATATATGGCTTTCTTGCTTCTTCTTTTGTGAAGATGTATATACATCCTACTGAAGGTGAAACACAATCTGAACCAGATAGACTTTTTATTTATTTCTAGATTTTAGAGTGTGTATAAATTAATCTGTCTTTATTCTTATTTCTCAAGAGATGTACGTAGTTGTCCACATGCCACCATTTATCTTTCTGGTTAGTGCCACTGTGTGGATAATAAATCGCTAAAGCAAGGGTGTTAGTTATGATGTATGATGCTAACATATCATAAAAACATTGCCACTTCTGTGATGTGTTATTCAAAACATGGAATTAAACAGAAATATCAATACAATGCAGGCTCTTAATTTTTTAAAGTGTGTTAGAAGGTTTTAGATTAAAGAATATAGGCTCCAGGGGGTTTTCTTAAGAAGTCTGGTATATAGGAGAAAGAAATGAGAATAACCGTTATTTCATGTGTGACCAAGTCTACAGAAAAAAGATGCATTCCATGGTCAGTGAAACTTTTCAGGCCTTTCCCAATCTGTTTTAAGTCTTTTTTGGCCTCAGCTGAAGTACAGTTTCCTATCACGTTCCTCTAGAATGTCTTCTGTAAAATCCCTCCTTCTCTGTCTCCGCAACAGCCAGTCTCCTTAGATGCCACTCAAATCCCCCAGCTATTACCTGGCAGTTCACACTTGGGCCATCTCTGAGTGATGTGAGGATAACTGGCCGCCTCAGTCCTGCTGGTCGGCTGCCTGGCGTGCTGAGCAGAGCAAATAATGGTACGTATATTTTGCTGCTTTTTGCACAGTGAGGGCACTTCTTTGAGTCTTTCTTCTCTACTTGGCTGCTGATTACTGCTAAACTGATTGAAATTTATTTCCTATTGAAGAACTAGCTCTTCATCAAATTTTGTTGGAATTATCGTGTAGTTTCAGAAGTTAATAGGGAGATGATGGGGTAGGGAGTAAAAAACAAAACAAAACAAATCAAAAAACAAACCAGCCATCCATCTTATTTTCGTTGTGACTGACTTAAATCCTTTTGAACACTATTGTTTTCATTCCCACTTATTGTTTCCATAGATTTTCACTGAAATATGATTGAAGTTAATTTCATTCACTTTCCAGTATTGCTAACCTGTTCAACATATATATGTATATCCTAACACATTCAACAATTGTACTATAGGCAGACATTAAATAAGAATTTTTGTTTTTGTTGGTGGTGGGTTTTATTTTATTTCATTTTATTTATGTTCTGTAAGTCCCTCCAAAGTCCTGAGACAATATTTTCCTTCTTTTGTTAAGAAAAGTATAATGGAAAAGAAGGCTGTCACGTCTTAAAAAAAAAAAAAAAACATCTCCAAACAACCAGATAAACAAAGAAAAACAAACAAACAAAAAACCCTTTAAGAAGAAACCCTAATATTGCAAAACATGTTTAAAACTGCAACAGTCTGTATTTCTGGTCTTCTCTGTGTATCATGTAATGAAAAACAGTCTAGCAGTAAGCTGGGAAAACATTTTTGGGTTCTGAAGGCCTTGCTCCTTAGCATCTTAACTGAATGAAAACTGGGTATCAGATCTCTGCTCTTTGCAGGATTTCTTGTGGTACAGCTACAAACAATCTTTATTCTGTTTCCTTGTGCTTGTGGTAGAGCCACCTCACTTGCTTTCTCTGGTTGAATTCCCCATTTGCTAATCTCTTTAGCCATATATTTTCTGCTGTCTAACCAAAACTTCCTATTTATAGTTTTAGGACACTAAAGTTTTCTAACTTATTTTAGGTAACATACCATGTCCCTTTCCTGCCTCAATATTATTTCCTTAAATCCTTGAAGATATTTATACTGTTTTATATCCTCTTAATCTTTTTTCTCTAAGCAGTGTAAATTAAGTTCCCTGCTTGTTCTTCCTCTGTTATATCCCCTAATCCTTGAATCATTTCTGTTGTCCAAACTACCATGAAAGCAGCATATACATTTCCTGAGGCCCAGAGCATAAAAATAGTTTAATGTTGAAGAGGCCACAGCCTGTCATGACATGCTTCTATGAGCATACCTATTGTGGACACCCATAGCCAAAGAGAATTGCAATTCTTCTTGCACAGCATGAGCAGTTCTATTTATTATATATTTTTATTAGATTTTGGTAGAATTCGTAGAGTGCTAAGCACTTTGTATGCATTAGGTACTGTTTTTTCCACCTCACACTTCTTAAAATGGAAGATTTTGATTATGTTTGAGAACCTCCTAGAAGGAACCCCTATGAAGAGAGTTACATATTAAGACCTCTGTCCTATTTCAATACCCTAAGAATCAGTATTTATGACATATAGTGTTACATGAGAAATGTGTTTTAGATTTTTAATGTATTTTGTCCTAAGAATAATGTTTCAATAAGGGGACAGTGAGAGAAGAGTGAGATAATTCAGACTGAGCAACATCTGAAACTACTGCTGTTTGTGGGGATCCTGGCAGTTTACAGCTCTTATCCCCAGATAATGTACTGACAAGTTAATTCAGAACAGTCAGATATAATAATAATCTATATTTAAAAATATAGATTATCTATAATTCTATACAAGTCAGAGCAAGATTATAGCATCAGTCCCCTAGCCAATGATTTACAGAAACTATCTTCTCTCAGAGGCAAGGCACTAAATCTGCCAAGTTATTTTTGTCTTTCTTCAAGTTTGAGTTTAAGCAGAAATCCATACACGTGGTCAAAGTACTAGTGATGCTAAAGGTAAATTTTTGTGCAGATAGGCAGCTGAAGAGAAATATCTCTCTTCCAACTTTCTTTTCTGTCCTGGTGTTGTTATTTCAAGTGACTTAGCAAAATGGGCCAAATTATGTATTTGGTCATATTTATCCTCCATGATGTCACAGGAATTCAGTGCTTATAAATACAGAACTTGTTCAAGAAATGTCCATTGAAAAAAAAAAATAAGAAGAGTAAGTTGGATACGGAACAGAATCCTATATTGCTGTAATGTAAAAGAGAATGATTTAATATAGTGGAAGGTAATGTCTTAGGGCTACTTACACTAGTGAACACACACGAGTGTATACGCAAATATGAAAGACCAGTGTTTGTATATCTACAGTTTCATTTCTAGGTTTTATGTGTATATACGGAAGTACTAGCTCTGTAACAAGGTACTCCTTGGAAGCCCTTTGAAAAAGACCTTGTGTAGATCTTGTACAACAGAATGTAGTGCCTTGAAAGCCATAGAATTTATCTCAACGCTCACTCATCAGTGATTTATTTAGTGCAAAGAATTTGGAAGAAATTAAAAACAGTGAAAGTCTTTTCTAATGGTAAAGAAATACACATTTTTCAATGTTGTTTATTGGAAAGCTTCTCTGTAGCAACATGGATTTGTCCTTCTATCTCAGTCATTATCATGCCGCTTTTCTACAGTTATAAGGAGGGCATTTCTTACTTAGCTGTAATGCAGCAACTGACAGTTGTTTCAAAGTTTCAGTGTGGATCCGTGTAGACTTTAGTTTGGTGCATATTAGGTACTATTATGGTAATTCACAGTGATTAAGTTACTTATGGTAATCTTAGGAGCAATCCAAATCGTAGCCTTTTAAGATAAATATAAATATGTATGTATTATGTCTAGAAACATTGAATGTAGAAACGTTGATGATGAATGTTGCAATTATTGGAAGAACTACATAAGTAGATACAAAGAGAGATCAATGCAGTTCAACTGACAATCAGTAGAAAATATAATTTAACATCCTTTCTTAGAGCTGTGTTGAAGGTAAATAGCTAGATGGGAGCCATTAGCTTTTAAAGATTTATAATGCTCTTAAAATGTTCCATACAATGAGCAAGGAAAAGTGGAAAGGTATTGGTCTGTGATTCAGACAAGGTCATTTCCATTTGGGCATACAAAAACTATCCTCTGGGGTGTTTATCTACAAACTATTTACAACACAAATAGAGATTTAATCAAAGAGGTAGAATCATACAGAAATTATGGAAGGTACACAGTTAAATTCTGTGATTTTTTTTCAGCAAAAATATCAGCATGCTGATGCGCAAAAACATATTTAGAAAGACTCATGGGTTTCTATTTAGAATTTTCCATTAGCACCTACTGCTATCAAATTAAACCTAAAGTAAAGTAAATTAGCAGAGTACATAGTTGTTCTTTCAAAATTTAACAATATATGTGCATGAATATATAAAGAGAAGTTTAAAACTGAAATCAGTATATCTCAAATCAGTCTAACAGGACAAAATTTAATACATAATATTCTTTGAGAAAGGGAACATGAGCATTAAGGATTGATATCAGGCTTTTTCAAAGACTTATTTTCATTGAACACTGTCCTTGCACCTTTATAATGTTATTATTTGAGGTAATGAAACAAAAGGATGATTGATGCACATTTGTTTGCTGGCATTAGTGGTCATACATCTGCACTATCCAGAGAAACCCCTAAGGAATTATAGAAACCTGGTCAACCCTGGGGAAATTTTCTTGTTAGCAATTAAAAATAAAGCTAGAATTATCTGCAAAGGTAGCCCATGTGTTTTTGTGACCCCAAGTTTCTTAACAGGTGAGCATAACTGTAGCTTTTAGGGAAATCCTGCCCCGTTTTACCATAATTCCTGCATTAACAGGATCCCACCTTCTCCCTCCATTGTGGAAATTCTAAATTTTTACTAAAATTTTCAACTCAAAAATTTATGACTGAAAAAAGAAGTTGCATTCTGATACAATGTTGGTTGATTCTTTTTTCCTCAATGTCCATATAGATAGCCTGCAGTACTAATTTTGTTCTGTTAAAGTTAGTTGTAATAGACTAACCTGGAACAAAAATGTGGCCGATAGTTAAATCTTCACATAATTAAAAAAGGCAATCCACCAAGTGCTAGCCTAAATCAACACAGAACTTAGGAAAGCAACTTTATAAAAAGAAAACTTCTCACAGGTTTGTAGAAGTCTGTTTTCCAAGTAAACATGATTTTTTGTTATTAGTAGATCACTAGAAGGAAGGCTGACCATATCTCCAGATTCAAGCAGTACATGAAAGGGAAGGGTTTTTTGTGGGAAATTTAACTCTATTGTTAAGGCAATTTTTTAAATAAATTGGACCGTTAGGCTGTTTGAATATTGGACTAACAAAAAATTGTTAGCTCCTTTTATATGGGAAATATCACCATTGTCCATGACAGAATTAAGCATGAAATGCCTTAAAATTCCTTTGATGTGGTCACTTATCAATCATGGACCAGGGAGGGCTGAAAATTACAGCATTGTTACTACAGAAATGCAGGAATCTGAGCATGAGATTTGCTGAATGATAGATGCTCAGCAGAGACCAAAAGATCCAAAATTCCCTAAGCAGAATAGATGTCTTTGGACCAAGGCCTGGAAAGCAAGCTCAGTACTGCAGACAGCAACATGTAGTAGTCCTCCATTCTTGTCTGCTCTCAGGCTGATTGATGCTTCTCAAACGTAGGTACTTCTCCCAGGCAGTGATTTTTGAACCAAGTCTGAAATGGCACAAAGTCTCCTAAAACACTGTTTATGTAGAATTTAGACATTAATGTTTAATAGAGCAGTACAAAGGAATAAAGCAAACAAAACATAGAGAAGATGTGGATACCCAAAGCTTTGCTGCTTGTGCTGCTCCACTGTTCTAAGACCTCCTTGTAAGATTAAAAGTGTTTCCACACCTGGTAATTTTCAAGATGGGGTGGGAGAACAGCTACTGGGTGGCTAGGTTGAGGTCAGCCATTGAAGCCTGTGGTTTACACTTGGCACCACAGGGTGCTTCTCAGGGACTCAGCTGCAGCCAGGAGTGACCTGCAGTACTGCACAGGCGTTTTGTGTTGCAGTGGTAACTAGGAAAGACAATATGTTGAGGAAAGTTCAGAGTGTAAGGCTTAAGAGCTGGGACACTCAAGCATCAAGCACTTGAGAAGAACAGGCTAGGAGTGGACTTCAAGTCCATTTAAACAAACAAGAGTTTGAATTCATTTTTTTCTACTTTTTTTAAAAAAAGCACTTGCTACTGAAAAAGAACAGGTTTTTTGTTTTGTTTTGTGTTTTATTATTATTTCTATTTCATTTTGGAAAAAGAAACGGTAGTAGGCCCTTTAAAGAGAATGGGAAAGTTCTTGTTTCAGCCAGATGCTGTTTGTTATTCAGTGAGCAACCTGGCTGCAATACACAAAGGTCCTTTTCCATCCCTCACAAATATTTTCTCCTAACGTTATATGAAAGACTTTATTTTGACAAGTGTTACTCTTCTGTAGGGTCTTGAGGGGTGACAAGAATAATGTTTTCAAATTTAAAAGGAATAGTAGTAAAATTCTAGTGGGACCTCCTCTGCTAAAAACAGTGGAAAGAATAACATTATACTTTGTAGTGCTCAGGATGAGTCTGCATTAGCATTTTACCTCAAAACAGACATGAAGCTGGGAAGTGAATTTCCCCTCCACTTACTGCATTGTGGTTTGCTTTGAAGAATGAGCTTGGAGCAGTTGATTCGTTTACTTTCTGAATGAAAGTGAACTCAAAGCTGTGCTCACAGCATGCACATGTCTGCCTCAACATTTTATGAATGCCAAGCCTACAGAACCAAACTACAGCTTTTCCAAAGTAAAATCCCTGAAGCACGTGGGTATCACATAGGGTCCTCCGTATCAGTGTCAACTGCTTCACCCTTCCAGTTCTGCCATGCTACTTATTAATGTAAATGCAGTTCCACAAACATGAATTTTGCTAAAACATTTAGATGGAGATGAAAGGAAAACCACAGAAAACTATATGCAAAAGGATAACATAAATGCTTAATTCCTAGAATAAATCTAATGTACAGAATTTTTCTTAATCGAGGCAATGCTAGAACAGTTGGTTCTTCTCTTCTTGTGTAGTAAGGCTCAATCATAGCAAAACATGGTTTTTTTGCAACCTATCCTGCTGAGTACCAAATCCCAATTTAAGGTGCTTGATTTTGTAACCCAGGTTACTTTCTCTTTCTCTTCTTTGCTGATACTACCAGCCACTCTATTCCTCAGTCTGCTGGCATCACTAGGTAAATACTTGGTTGTGGTCGTTCCAGCTCTTCCATATGCAGTAGTTGTTAACTTTTATAAGATGAATTCTGAAGTTCTTCTCATTCTTCACAAGTGATTCTGGAAACACGTAGAGAGCATACTGTAGACAGAGCAACGAACTGTATTCCTAAAAATGACTTTTGTACATCAGTACTTGAAGCAGACTCTAACATGTGATTGATTAGCCCAGAAAGTCATAGAAGGTCATAATTCAGATTGTTATTCACTTCCCCTCTTTTTCAGTGGAAATGACTTTTAAGCATAATGAATAAACATATGCAAGTAAATATTTTAGGTGCTTCCAGTGAGGTTTATTTTCTCTCTGCTAGTTCTTTCCTTGTCTAGTGGCTCCTTTTCCCTCCAAATGTCTAAGCAAGGACATTTTGATTCTCTTCTGAGACTCTGCCAATGTGTTTAAGTTACACTCAGCTCAGAAGTTCTCATTAAGAGCCACCTATGAATGCAACAATAAGCTCTAGATTATCATATAAAAGTGGGTGTCATTTCCACAGGTTCCACTGTCTTATCATTTGTCCTGTTAATGTGTTAAGCTTGGTGTGCCCATATTTGAAAGCTTACAACACTTTGGGCAATGTTGACCAGTTTAGGTGCATACTTGTCACATAAATGATTTTAGGAGCAAGGCTAGGATCCTTATAAGAATAAAAAGAAATCTCTGATACATTTAGTTGGTGATTCATTCAGACTTTGGTTGTCCCGTTTTTATATTGGGCAACCTGCTCAGATCAAAGAGGTGACCTGGGTTCTGTATCAGGCAGTTTAGTTATTCCCTTTTAAATGACAATTTCTGTTAGTTTGACTGGTTTTGGTGTTCCCGCAGGTTGGTTATTAAGAGTTTACTCCCCTCTTAAGTTTCTAATTCTTTGTATTTAGTGTGGATGATTTAAGGACCTTTACCTTCATTGTCGTTTTTAGCGTTGAAGCATTGATCTGGCTCCCAATGCCTTTTGAGTTTAGGTATTTATTATCAGACCGAGAGGATGTCAGTGTCTTTTACAATGAGCACTGTAATTCAAATCTGAAAAACAGCAGAATGTGATATAAAGCACCTTGAAGAAAGCTATTACATGACTTTGGGTGGAGTTCTGGAATTTGACAACTATATGGATTTGTTCCAAACAATTAAATGAATCTCTCTTCAGAGCATATGGTGCAGGGAACATGTCATGTTTGAGAAATATGGTTGGCTTCTAACCTTGGTTTTTAATTTTGCAACAGAACAATAATTTGGCACAGCATATATTTTTTCCTGTTAAGTATAAATGTGTTTTCTTCAAAGATAGAAAAAAAAATCTTCTTAGGAAAACCCAGTTCTCCTTTACTTATCTCATAGATATTTATTTTTTTCTCATTTCGTTTGAGCTACAATTTAGAATTAATGTGGTTGTTTTTGTTTCCTATTTATATTAAAACGTGGTGGAAATTAGAAATGCAAAGAGTCACCTACTCAAGATTTATATCTGTTGGTTTGCATGAAAGGCCTATCTGGTTACCAAAAAGATGATGCTGGAGAGAAAGGATTCCTTGCTGGATATAACAGAAATTCAGTTATGCATCCTATTTCCCTGCCTGAGTTGCATACCGATGTTTAATAATCGCACCAAATGACAGGCTAGGTCATAGAGAGGTAGGACACTTTTTGAGCTGGACAGAAAGCAGGAGTCTAGCTTTATTTAGGCTTCTGGAAAAATCTCAGGTGAGATGCTGGATCCTGCCATATCAGGGGAGACCTGCCGTTGATTTCAGTGAAGCAGCCGTCTGTGTGCTGAATAGAAAGCAGTGGCATTATATTCGAAAATTAGTCAGTCGGAGAAAAACCTCTGTGTATGACTTTATACTATTCCTGACTTACTGTCCCATTTGGGGACCCAGTGGGGGTAAGGTGCAGAATGCTCCTGCCTACCCATGCAGAGTCTGTGTACAGAGTATGGCCAGGCTGCTCAGCTCTGCCAAGCACTGCACCACAGCATTACAGATCCAGGGCTTTTCTCTAAGGAACTAAGGAGATTACACTTTTAAAGAGAAATTTAAGAGGATTGTAGATTTAAGAGATGGCCAAAGGGGCACATTTATAGCTTTTTAATTAAAAGATATTTTGGCTTGAAGGCCAGGAGGATTAAGGAATCGGTAAAACCAAGTTAAATGTCAAATGCAGGGTTAAACCAAAAATTAAGCATATTTCTAATGGAACTTTAGCTTCTAACTTTTTTTTCCCTCAGATTAAACAATTCGTAAAGCTTATTAAGGTCATTTCCTATCAATCTTCTTCTTTTACCACTCCTCTTCTCCTTCCTATATTTATGGCTTTACAAATACCTTTAAATCTACACAAATCTAACATAAGAATTTGGAGGGCATGTAGAATAAAAATTAAGACCTTTAACAGGCTATGTCATGCTCAGATTTTTGAAGAAAAAAGCTTATGTTTTGTGAGAGTGATAACTGAATCTACATTTTCTAAGCATAGCTACATTTGAATATTTAAATGGCCTGGTCTTTTCTTTATTCCATTTTTGTCTGCTTATTTTAAATATTCTGCAGAATAAAAAAGTCAAAGGGAGAAGCAAAGTATTGATCAGATTATAAAAGAGAAATTCTCGCAGGCCTAATGCAAAAAACTTGTTTTAATTTTCTCCATAAACCTCCTGTCATTATACTATGGAGTCATGTAGTGTTATTTTGTTGAAGTGAAAGTGAAGGTGTTAAGTCAAAAGAAGTAATTTTAAGTTTTTAATTATTCTACAAGTTATGCCCTACAGCACATTTTCTAAAAATTGTACCTTTTGTTCAGCACTAAACTGCATGAATTACTTATAAGTCTGGCAGATCAATATCTCAGAATGTCTTACAAATAATAATTTAATTCAACTGGGATTTTTCTTTTTCCGTTGTTGCACTTCATTCACCAACCTTTTATTCTTGCAGTGCTAATAGCAAAAATCTGCTTGTAAAAGGAAAGGTCTCTTACCAAACGAATCTGTTAGTTCAAGGGCAAAGCTAATAGTGGTCTGCTGTTATTACTGCACAGCTGTTTCCCAACACAGCAACCAGAAGTGTCTTGAGTTTTATTGTGGTGTCTGATGAGTCACTGGAGATGTCACCTAATTTCTTACCACTTGCATTGGTCATCAACTGCACGACCATCAGATCTGTAGTGGATTAACTATTTCCACACAGGAACCACACACAGTGGAGTTTTGCTAGAGTTAGGTGCTGATAAAACCAGTAACAGGACGCTATCCCCCAGAGAAGTGCTTAACACAATATTAGAAATGGACCATTGCAAATAACTTTTTAGACATTTTTGGTGTTACAAAATGGTGAGGAGACCTCTGGTCAATGTGATGAAGATATTGACAGATGTGTCAGACCCTCATCCACACGTGCTCACATGCACTGTTCTGAATGCAGAGTTGCTAGCTGTGTTCTGACTGAAAATGAAAAACTATTTTTCAATACCCAATCACTCTTCTTTTACTGTCTTGTTTATTACAATCTGATTTTGTCTTTGGAATGAATGCCACTGAAGAATCATTTAAAATAATTATTCTTTTAAAAAATCATTTAAAGTAATATGATTATTTTTAAAATAATACCATTTAAAATCATTTAAAATAGGATTTTTAGATGAAAATCATTTAAAATAATATTTAACAGCTGCAGCTTCTTGACGCTTTCAAAATGTGAAGGGGGATATGTGAGTATTACTGAAAACTAATATTTTGCGTATAGAATTAGCAAAATTTTACAGGAAAAGTGTCCTGTGTACGGCAGACGTTGGTATTTGCTTGTGGTTTCTATAAAATATGTTATATTGTGTTAAGGTAAATTTGTTAGACTATACACAGTGAGAATCATCTGTAAAATCATCTGCTTTGAATACTTCTTGAAAGTGTCAAAGCAAGGTTAAAACAAAAAACATCTAGGGTTGAAAGATGTAAAACTGATTTGGCAGTCACAAATTCCTCTGTTTTTCTGAAGTCTAAGCACAGGGTAGCATTGCATGCTTCCTTACATTTCCACCAAGGGATTTCTGCTAGGATGTTGCTGTACCTTTAGCACTCTGCTGTCTGCTTGCATATCGTTTGATCCAGTGCTTACATCAAACCCCCTGGAACTACCGTTAATCTGTGCAACCCCGCTGTTCGCTGCATGACAAAGGGTAAGTCATAGAGTTGGGCATGGCTCTGCTCACTCATTTATGACATTGTTCATATATCCAGAACAATTCTAGGATTTAACCTGCTGTAAAAGACAACAGCTTTTGACCCAATTTCTCCACACACCTCAGTTTGTAAAATTCTGTTATCAAACCTAAGGAAAAATGGTCTAAGACCCCTTTTTTGTGAAGCTTTTGACTTCATTGAGTGAAAAACATCTGAACTCACTCTGTCCATTCACTCTCTGCTCTCTCTGAACTTTTGACTAGATGGTGCAGTCTGGGCAGCCCTGAGTATATATACAGACTGAGGTTCTGGCTGGCAGCAAACTGAATCTGAGTCAGCAGAGTGTCTTGGCAGCCAGAAGGGCCAACTGTACCCTGGTGTACAACAGGCCCAGCACTGCCAGCCAAGCGAGGGGAGGGGATTGATGATGCTTCCGGCATCATATTTTCTGAACATGAGTTTTGTACACTTATACTCTGTTGCCTACTTTGTGAGTTGGCACTTCCTTATTTTCCAAAAGAATTTTTTTTACAAATCACTGATCCAGTTGCTTGTTTCCCGAAGTGATTTTCTTCTGAAGAGAAGGGATAACAGAAGAGACTTCTTGTGTGCCAAGCAGTTTGCCTTGCTCTCCAGTCCAGCAGGAGTTTAGGAATTTGCTCTTAGTTATACTTGCATTTATGCAGGTATAAGTCACTAATCTAATTGGGAGTTATGTTGGTACAGCTGTGTGGTGTGAAATTGAACCTTGCATATTTTCACTTGATCAAAATGTTAGGTTTGCAGTTTAGGGTGCTGCTTGTTTCTTCCAGGAGATTTTTCTCTGTTGGCTTTTGCAATGATTTTAAGAGAATTTTACTGCCAATATGTGAGAGGATAATTCCTTATCACAGTTTTTCTTCTTACTTTATATTTTCTTGTATGTTGTGTCTATGTATGACATGATATATATGCCATAGAACCCTTCTCCTTTATTTAATAATTTTATCCTGTATTGATAGCTATTACTGTTGTGTGGATATGCAGCACACTGACTTTAGTTACAGTGTAACAATTTAATACCAATAACATCAGTCTATAAAATAGTCAAGTAGAGCAACCTAAACCACATAAAAACACCTTATTAACATTTTTTACAGCACTCTCTTCTGAAATAAACAGACCACAGTAGCTTTTAACACCTGGTCCCCCAACAATTCTTGTAGGAGTGATAACATTTTTTTCTTTGCAAATGCTGGCCATTTTTTCATCAGCTTTTTCATCAAGGCACAGCTGTTGCTGCAGAACACCATGTATTCATGTCTGAAATGTAGCTGATGCTCACTTCTATTTATTTCTGCATGACATCATTTTGCATTGGATACAATTCAGAAAGACAAATGTCTTTCTTGTACTTCAAAAAAGTATTTCATCACCATTTAGAAAATAGCCTTTTGTCACACTCACATAACACCTACAAAAATACACTTCAGTGCTATGCCTGTTTAACACAAGTCTGGAGCAATTTCTCTTCTCAAAGGGACGGAAAATACAGTGGACTCCTTGTGTAGGAACTTATGTTTTCAGTCATTATTATGTTACCTTTTAATTCAAGCCTTCTACTTCTAAGGGTAGATACATTCACTTAGATTGGTCAAAAGTGTGGCCTGCAACAATTCCTAAAAATCATTGTTAACAAATACCCCAAACACCTTGTATTTTTGGAGTATGAGCCATTCTTTACTTTCTGCTAGCAATGAGAATGTGTATCAAAAATATTCTACAAAATCTTGATCCAAAAAACAACTTTTTTTTTCCCAATACAATAGCTGTCACCACTTAACATTGACTCTAGAACAAGATTTCAATAACTCCTTGAAAGATAATTGCAATTTTTGAAGGGTTTAATGGTTTTTTTGTTTGAGAGTAACTTTTTTATTTTTTAATTTTTATTTATTTTAAGTTTGAGTTTCAAGCTAGAACAATGGAGAATGCAATATATAGTTCATGCTTCTGAATCTTGTATGCTAGTTTTTACAGATTTTGAAGTGACCGTTTATGAAAAGTTTACCCTTGGTACGTAGTGTTTCTGTGGCATAGATAAATAAGAACTATGTTTTTGGTACTTTTGATTTGGCCTCATGTGAAGTCAACGATATCCTGAACAGCGCAGTGAAGTAGCATTAGGTGAACAAGTATGTACATTCTTGTCTGATTCATTTTTCTCAGACATATAAGACTGTAGTTTAGGGGGCAAATTCTGCTATGCTCTTTTCAGTGTAGAGCAATATATTTCCATGCCCCTTTACTTCTCCCTGTTTTCCACAGGCTACCTTTGAGTAAAACATAGAAATTTGTTCACAACAGGCAAAACTTACATGCATAGAGAAGGGAAATTTGTAAGAGGGCCTCATGCCTGCAATGATCACTCCTGCCCTGATTTTTTCGGGTTATCCAAGGATTTAATTTTATAAATGCTTTATTTTAACAGCAAAGATCATCAAGAATGTGTTCTATATTTGAAAGCAGAGGAAAAAGGCAGCAGTAAAATCGGAGTAGCGTACTTTTCTGTAAATGGGACAATAATTTTCTAAATTTGAGAAAGAACACTGTGACATCTATTATTTTCCTCATTCTCTGTGAGAAATGAGAAGTCCCTTGTATCAGCCTTCACCTCTCAAACTAACAAGAATATACTAAGCAAATAAACCAAGAAACAATCTAGTAAGATTTTTAAACCAAACTGTGCATTTCAGAATTTTCTTCTTATGGTAATCAGCTCATTGCAGTAATTAATAGGCTGTTAGTCAGACCTTAGATGCCTCTGTAAAATAACATCTATTCAATGGATGCAAAAATATGAAGGTTCTTGACATTTTTGCCTCAGACATTAGAATGACTGTTTTAGCCATAGTCTGTGGTGGATTCTCTTTTTATTGCAGACACAACCTGGATACCTTGGAAGATGTTATGGCATTTTTACTGTTTTTTGTCTCGTTTTCAAGATGAGGCCTTTTAGTCAAAACAAACTAAATCCTGTCTCTGTTATCACTTTCCCCATATGTGTTTCAATATCTAAATTCTCTCCATGTCCCATTAATGGAGGAGGAGGAGGAGGTTGGGATCTTTTCAAAGAAACCCTCCCAATATTTGCGTTCCAGTGGTCTTACCCAGTATTATAGGGGATTTTTTTCCCACTCTTTTTATAAAATACTTTAAATTTGGATTACAAACTTGATTCACTTTTGTTATTCTGCCAGCTTAGAATCTGTGTATTTATGTCCCACCTTATACAATTTTTCAGCAGAAGACCTCAAAGTACTTTAGTAAAAATTAATTAAACTGCAGAGCATGCCACATGTTTTTATTCCTATTTTACAGAAGACAAAACTAGCTATCATCAAAAATTTCACAATAAAGTTAAATAAAAATGCTTACATGCAAAATACTAGCTGCCTTAGTTGGTATTTTTCTATTGAGAGAGTTTTTATTAATGTGTGAAGGCTACTCCAAAAGTAATGCCTCCTATTTTATTATGTTGGTCTGTGATGCCAGAGGTGGTGTTGGTGGTATGGCAGTAGAGGATGAACCTTCCTGCTAATATTCCATTGCATTTTGTTGCTGTATGTCAGAGGGACAGTCTGACAAAATGGCGTCTGACATGGAAGTGCATATGAAACAGAGGTGTGTCATTGAATTCCTACATGCAGGCAAAATGGAACCCATTGACGTTCATTGACACTTGCTGAACATTTATGGAGACCAAACAGTGGATGTGAGCACAGTGAGGCACTGGGTGGTGCATTATAGCAGTGACGGCAGCGATGTGAAAGACAAGCCACATTCTGGATGCCCATGCACAGCTGTCACAGCATGAAATGAAGAATGTCTCAATCAGCTCATGTACATGAATTGTCAGAAAACAATCAGGGAACTGTGTACAGTGCTGAATATCAGCTTCGATACGTTAGAAACAGTGGTGGAAAATTTGGAATATCACAAAGATTCTGCCAGGTGGCTCTCATGAATGCTCACACAGGAACAGAAACACTGTGTGCACATTTGTCTAGACCTATTGAATCAATATGAGGCTGAAGGTAACAGTTTTCTGGATCACATCATTACTGGTGATGAGATGTGGTGTCACCACTACGAGCCAGAGTCAAATCAGCAGTCCATGGAGTGATAACATGTGAATTCCCCATTGAAGAAAAAGTTCAGCCATTTGTGAGTAAAGTGATGTGCACTGTTTTTTTGAAATAAGAAAAGGGTGATCCTCTGTATTTCCTCGAACCCCAGGCAAACCATCAGCTCTGACTGCTACACTGCAATTCTGACTAAGCTGTAGGCTCAAAATTCTGGAGTCAGGCTGAAGAAGACAACCTTTCTCCTGCAATACGATAACGCCCAGCCCCATAGCAGTCTGAAGACCATGGAGCATGCTGCCAATCTTGGCTGGACTGTTCTACCACACCCACCATATAGTCCAGATTTGATGCCTTCTGATTTCCATCTGTATGGGCTGATGAAAGATGGACTGCATGGACGGCATTTTCCTAGCAATGATGCCATCATAGCAGCTGTGAAACAGTGGGTCACCACTGCTGGTGCTGGTGCATTATGACAGGCTCTTGTTCGTCACTGATGAAAATGTATAGCTAATGGTGTTGGCTATGTTGAAAAATGATGTTTTATAGCTGAGAATTTGCTCTATCAAATAACGTTATTGTGCTCTGTTATAATTTTCATAGAAAGAAACAGGAGGCATTATTTTTGGAGCAACCTATGTATCTGTAAATGTTGTGGGGAGAGGCAAAGGAATGCTGGCTGCAATTAAAGTACTTCAAAATTATATTTGGTAGGGTTTATGGTATTTATCTGTTTATGATTTTCTTTTGTATATAAGTATTCATCTGTCCTATTTTTCAGGCAATACAAATTAATTATTTTTCATAGATTCCCAAGATGCATTACACTCCATTTATTTCTTATATTACTGACTATGATTAATGACTGACCACAGTTTGAATATCTTATCTTTTATGATCATGATAAATTGTAGGCCATCATGACAATTTAATATGCTTATCATGCAAGTTCTAAGACAAAAAACTTAAATTATATCATAATTAGGAAGCATATCTTAACTGTGAAGCACAGTAATAGTTTGCCATTATAAAGTTTGCAGTCCCATACCTTCACTAAAAAGATTGCAGCACATCAACATAGATATTCTTTTCTGTTCTTATGGGAGTACAGATCATGAACGTTTCCATATTGCATCTCATACTGCAGGAAGGCCTTTTTGCACTTCAAACTCTTTGATTGCAGTTCTCTTCTGAACCTAATTTATGGTTGATGGAGATCAGGAGAGCTCATGAAGCAAGGGAGATAGAAGAGCCTGTAAGGTAGGCTGAAGAGAACTTAAGGTTCCCCATGTAATCTGTAGATTGTGAGATGTACATCTCAGTGAGACTACTTTTTGGTTACAGGTATATGCAGTGTGGTGGTAAACGCCCCAGTGCCCAGTATCATGTCCCAGCTCTGTATCACGCTGGGATCTAGTGACAGGTTTCACTCTTTCCGCCCCCCTCCCCCATGACTTTGTTTTTAGACTTAGGAAATCTGTAGGTGAGTGGTTTGGAGGGGAGCTGCAGCACTTTCTAACACAGACTCTGGCATGGGTGACTAAGATATCTAGCATCACCCATTGAGGTGTCCAAACTTTGCCTCTCTATGAGTATGAAACACTGTTTTTCATGTTTAGTTTCTTCCTACAGTGATGCATTCCCTCCTGCTAATGTTTTTTGTCATCTACTGGGTGACAGTAGAGACTGAGAGCACTGCACCATCAGTATCATCAGTCTAGTATTCTGTGTAGCTACATTTGTTTTAGAATGAATCTTTAGCAAGACTATTGTAGTTTATCACTTGATTTTGAGTTTTAAGATCACACCAAAGAAGCATAGCAATGAAGACAGCAATTTATCTTAACTTTTTAAATTAACTTTATTTTTGTTGTTTTAATTACTTCTGTAACATCTATGGTTTCTTGATTTAGTAGATTCAGTAGACTTGATTCTGAACAAGCAGATGATAGAAACTGCAAAAAGCCTCTAAAAAGCCTCTCAATAAAAGTGGAACTTGACAGATATCTTAAAAGGGGCACAATTCAATCAATAAACATGATTTAGAGAAGAATATTGTAAATACAGGAAAAAAAAGACTTTGTCAGTGGAGATAGCAACGTTGTCTTATGCACTGAGAAGCAGAGAGCTTAACAGTCATTTCAGATAAGTTTCCATAAGACTGATTTATTGGGTCATTTTAAAATATTCAATTTCAGTGCCATCAATGTCGTCTTAATGTTTTGTAATCATAATGTTGAATTTGCACTGCTCTAAGAACTTTAATTACAATCCTAAATTGTACTGATATCTATTAGGTACCTCCTAATTGAAGCTACATCATGTGTCTGATGTGGCAGTACTAATTGGTATAATTAAATTCTAATATGCATCAGTAGACTATTAAAAAGAGAGTTAAGAGCAGAGGAAGTCAGTATGTGAAACTTCTCATATCTTAGGTACCCTTAAAATGAGAAAGAATGAGAATGCTGGCTGCATTTCTTACCTGTTTTAATTACTACATGCAAAATGAGCTGCTGTTTCATTGACCAAAATTCACTTTTCTTCAAGCCTTATATGAGCATATTCACTAACAATGTATTTAAAGCTGCTGTTATTTATTGTATTTTCCTTATATTTATGCTTAAAATGTGTGAGATGAGTCTTAAACTGTGAAAGATTGGTCCACCTAAGTTTGGCTTTAGATTAACTGACAATTTACTGTACTGGAGTATCTCTTTTATTTCTGGGATGAGTTTCCACAGCAATTCACCTAATTTCTGAAGTATGTCACCTTTAATTACTACAGTTTAGAAATTAGAATGGCCAGCACTTAAAGCCACATGTAAGAATCTCCAGAAGCCTTAAATTTGAAGATTTTATATGCATCTCAAAGGGCAGCTGACCAGGCTTCAGTTTCGTGATTTTAAAGGCAGGAAATACCCCTGTTCAGAGAAACCTGTCTGCTTCTATCTGTGGTAAAGCTGAGAGTTCAGGTGAGTGCAAGGGCACCAATATCAGTGCCAGCAACCCTCTTCCTGTTGGAGAACTCAAGCTTTTCTAGTAGCCCTTCACCATTGGCATTTGTGAGGTGTATATCCACAAAGGAAGCTCCATTTAAATTCCTCGACAACTACATATAGTTAATGCGCATACAGTTTTTAGAAACAGAAATACCGTATCAACTTACAAGAAATATATGTAATAATCTCTAGCTTTGTGAAAATTAAATTAAATCTGCTAATTAGTCTGATTCTTCACATAGTAAACACTGTGGAAATTAAGCGATATTCTGTCCTTTGCTTGTTGGCTAAGCTTGCTGTCAGAAGGCAATTCTTTGGTCTTTCAGATGAGCTCAATTACTTAGCTAGATAAAGCAAACATCTATTCTCTTCTTTTTAAGATAAGGCTTATCCTTTTCTCGATGTAGTAATCAGATGTTCAGCATCAGGTATGCCTTCTTTTTCTTTCTCTTTTTCTTTTATAAATGAGATGAGATGCTAGTACATCTTTGTCACTTAGCCACCATTTTTGAAAAACAATTTTTTTTTCAATGCCAATCTTTGGTATTATTTGCAGCAAGAGTATCTCAGAATTTCTGACCAAACAGCTATTTCTTTTCAACTGATCCTTGAATTTCGTAGTTATAACTTCACAGAATAAACTTTATTTTGTGAATTAGTCGTTTAGAGACTGTATTGTGGATCTAGAAAACTTTACTGTTTTTGTCTCTTTAGATTAGTTTTTATTACTGATTATTTATTATCAGCAATTATTACAAAATTTAATATGTAGCTAATAGGGCAGCTCACTGAGGAAGGGGCTGCATGACTTTGCAGAAAACTCCTGAATCTTCTGGAACCCCAAGCTGGGCAGACACAGGGGAGTTGCCACCCTGAGGGCAGTCTCTGACCATCTGGACTATATAAAGGTGAAGACACGTTCTTCCTTTGTCGCCCCGCCACCTGCAGTGATCTACCCGCCATCTGTGGATGAAAACTCCAGCTGAAGGCTATGCTGGATCCAAGGATGTGGTGAAAATCTGTCTCTTCTGTTTTTATTTTCTTTCCTCGCTTACTTTTTCTTTTCTCTTGATCTCTTTTCATTAATTTTCTTTACTAGTCACAGCCGAATTTTGCCTATAAGTAAGACACCTGTGCCAAAGTGCCTGTTTATCCATAATCCTTCTTGCTGTTGTTAGAATGTTGCCCAATTTTGCCTCGAGATTGTGAACCAATTGTGGTCGTTGAAGTAAATTAATTGTTTTGTATTATTCCTCTGAGCCACGGTCTGACTCCATCGCTCCTGCGGCCACTGCTGACCAGGGTTAGCCTTATTCAGTGGGATATCAAAGATTCACCTTCCTCGCAACCCACCGGGTGGGACGAGACAAATGCTGTTATAAGCTCTTTTGCAATGCCTGCCATTTGAAAGTGTTCTATTTTCCTTTTATTTGCAATTTTCTTTCGCTTTTATTCTTTTTCTCATTTTATTTTCTATTGTTAAAACTTTACAGATTTTTCTTTTTCAATTAAGGTTAGAAAGACTGAGAAACAAACATATGAAGCATATTAAATCAAAATTGATAGCTGCAATGGTGTCTTAAAACAAAGACAAAATTACTACAGTAATGGCGTATTTAATAATCTAAGTGCCAGAAACTGGAAAGTCATAGTGCCTGTTGAAAATTAGGGCATCTACAATAGTATTTTGCTGATGATCTTTAATAGCCTACAACATTTGTCATGCATCCAGTAACCACCTTTGACATTCATATAACTGTTTTGTCTCTAACTGCATCAGGATTGTTTGTGCAGAATTGTTATTGATACTTTAATGAAAATTTAGATTGAAAATCCCAATTGAGATTTCAGGTCCAAATTAAATGCAAACTGTAAAACAATACAAGTAAATTTGGTACGATTAATGAACAAAAGGCGCTAACCCATTTTCCTCTTTTATTTGCTGGTTACTATAGCTAATAGCATCAGAAATACTCTAGATTTTAACCATTATGAATTTGCTAGTGTAAGTGAGAATACTATATGTTTAGTAGAAATGTAGTGTTACAACCAGATGTATTAAACTCAGTTGCTATTATCACAGAATTCCTGTTTCAGCTCAATAGCTGTCTACTCTTAAGACAAGTTGACCGCTGAAAAACAGTATTATACAGGAATATCTATGAGCAGGGCATTCTTATGTATCATGTGTGGCCTTGGTAAATAACCAGAAATTCTGTAAACCCGCTGACTGTAACAGGGAGTAAGAAACTGAAAACTAAATGAGCTATGAACTAACCCAAGGTCTCTGTGTGCTTGGTCATAAATTTAGTTGATTCTGCTATATCTTAGTAGAGTAAGATGCATTTTGCAGAATCACTGTATATTATGATTTGGCTACATTTTCATATGTTCAAAGCTGCCACCATCCTCCTTTGAGCATCGATCACAAGAAGTGATGTTCAAAGAGCTGAACCAGCTGTTTCAAGCCTTCTCAAGTTTGAAACTCCCTAACCTGAATCATTGCTGGTAGGAGGATGTTTGGACTAGATGATCTTGTAGGTCCTTTCCAACCTAGTGATTCTATGATTTATTGGATAGCTGTGGTCAGCATACAGAGAAAGAGTAAAGAAACTGTGTGGATGAACAGCAGAACTCTTTGATTTGGTGATTCACAGCTCACTGCACGGCTATCACAGTAAGTTGGGTGTTTCTGCGGTTGGGTATATGAGGGATAGTTGTAGGAGAGTCTGGCTGATACTTTTGTGAGAGCAACTGAAGATATTCTGGATGAGAAATATTTTAGTGTTCACTGAAGTCAGCCACAAAAACTGGGGGAGAGAAATCTCAAGTAGAGATCCTGCGGTATGATTGCATACTGTGGAATGACAGTTGAGCAGACCCAGTACCCACACTTATGGGAGATGGGTAGAAAGGAGGAGACTTCTAGAGATGTGTAGAAGATTGTGTAGTTTACTCAGTTCAAAATGCCTCTGAAAATTAGTAGAGCAGAAGTCCTACTTTACAAGGAAATCATCTGTAGGGAAGAGAATTGTTCTCAGTTCTATTTAGTAATCTCCTGTCTGTCAGATTTTGAGCTTTCTGTGTTTAAGAGCCTGTGTTGATCTGGTTTCTCACTTTTCGTAATTTGAAAACAACAACCTTCTCTTAGAATTTGGAAGCCTTTTGGCACATCTCTTTCCAAATGATGTTCTACCTCAAAGCTTCGGGCAACTCAATTCCAACAGAGTAAACTGGAGAATTTATAGACTAATAGTAACTCCCCAAAAGAGCTATTGATTATCAAATATACCTTGCCTGAGGTCTTCCTTTTAAAAAAATTCAAAAAGTGCTTGTAATCCTGTGAGTATGAGCTGTAAAGTGATGTAATCCTAATAATGGATTACTGAAAGCTGTTCAAAAAAGTAATAAAGCAAAGTAACTAAGCAAAGTAACTAATAAATAATTTGAACATTGGGTTAAACAGCCCCTATCTTCTCATGGGACTCCTTATTCAGCCTTAAATTGTGAATTCTGTATTTAGATCTATGATAGCCAAGTACATTTAATATTTAGTTAGTTAGGTGCTAACAAGCCACCCAGCCTTTTTTAATTCAAATTAATGGGACACAAGCATTCATAGACTTCCTTGGAGCTCTCAGATGTTAGATGCTAGAAAGAAAAGCTTTTTATGTTCAAGAGTATGGATGTATCACATCAATTTCAAATATTCATGAATGAACTATGTTTGGTTAATTTCAAAGGAGTAAAAATAAGTGATTTTATTCATCTTTTCATCATTTCACATTATAATCTCATTATGTGGAAGCCAATTGCTTTTATTTCTTTCTAATTTATTTTTTTTAAAGTTATTTTATTGCGGAAGGAGTTCTAAGGCCTCTGCAAGTGTCTGTGCTGCTGTTAAATTTAATGGGCTCCAGCTGTGCAGGGATATTGTCAGGAATAAAAAAAAGCCCTGGAAGAATAAACACAAAACCAGGATACTTTCTGTGATTTATTTGTTTATTGGGAGGGTGTTTCACTGAAGTGATAGATGTGTGTCTTTGTTGTTGTTTTTAAGAAGCACTAAAAACATACATAATTACATATGCAAGCAGTGTATTTTTAAATTGCAATTCTATAATGATACAATTAAGGATCTACAGTGGAGCGACTGTTACTGTTGAATATCTTTTCAGACAGTGTTTGATTTAAGGAAAACGTGATTCTGAATTCCCTTTATCATTAGCCAACTTGCATTCACAGGTTGGCTCCAAACAGAAAACCATTCAGCGTCTATCCATGGAGCTACACATAGTCTCCTAGTCTGACACTTCTGCTACTGCCTCTTATTTGCTTTGTTATATGAATAGACCTGCATCATTGGCTGCACTATGTTAGAATCACTGGCTACCTAAAGGGCAAACTCTAGCTTCTGTCTCCTGTTGCTTCTTGTGACTCCACGTTTCCTTGTCTGAGGTATGTTAGGAACACCTCGGAACAGTTAGAAAAAGTTATTTCATTACTGTTGTTTCCCCCTTTCCTTCTCCTTTCACTATGACTTGCCAGTCTGTTGTGTTGTATTCTCCATGTTTTGGTGGGGTAGATGTTTTAGATAATTGTGTCAACAATTGTTCCAATAGCAAGAGATCACAATGATTGACTCATGGCACCTTGTTCTTGCTGAGAGGCTTCTGCTACCTGCTGATAACCTCTGCCATGGATGAAATATTCGTGACTTTTGTTTGTTACGCTCAAGTCCCAGTCTGCATCTTCATCCTCACTTCTGTTATTAGGAATAATTGGATCAACTCAGTATAGAGGATGAAAAGGAAAAGCGTTGTTAAAACAATGGGTGTATATTGGAGGGAGAAAGTGAGATTTGAAATTTGTGTTACGTATGGATGTGCCTAAATTCAGATACTGAAAATCTGATGCTTTTAAAGAAGATACTGATTGCAAATTTTCTGAAAAATCAGACCCTTTCTACTTTTTAATAATGACCCAAAATATAAGCTATTTCCTGCTGCCTTCCCTGTAAACATGATTCTTTTCTTCTACTGTACCAGTAGCTGAATAAGCTGGTCTGGCATAAACTGAAGATAAATGAGAGAACAGTGGCCTAATTGAGTGCTCCTTGTTTACAAATTAATTTGGAAATACCATGAAATATATATCTATCATGTTCTTTTTTCCCCCACATAATGAGTATTCCAAAAGCAGACTTATGTTGTTGAAATTCAATATGGAAAGAAAAGGTCCTGTGGAGTGCTCTGGCTTCAGAATCAATTCCAGCATTGGACTAAAAAGTGGCATTTTAGGACAGAATTGGACTGTGTGGTAGACTGGCAGAATTTCTCTTATAGCTAGGCAAAGCCACTCACTTCTGCATTTCTGCTTGAAAAGAATGAGTTCAGGTCATGAGTTAGAGCTATTACTTTGCATGTGACATTCCCTGAATGGTGTCTGGTGCTTAGTGCTGGCCCACATTTTGTATCCGGGGTCGTTTTTTTCCTTTGTTCATATTGCAAGTCTGTTACAGTTTAAAAACACTACATTCATGAAGCATTAGACTAGCAAGCACACAAATCTTAATTTAAATTTGATTTTTTCTATGAATTATAAAAATCTAGTGTATTAACCAAAGCACGTACCTCAAATTTCTTTATAACTGTTTTCTTTTATGTGTATAATGATATGACTTTGAATTCACTTTTTAAGAAATACTCCTCATGAATACAAAATGCTCATCTTTGAACGTAATCACAAAAAGATCCATTATTTTCAGTATGTTTGCTGTCTTTCAGATATGCTTTCTGGTTATTTTTAATGCTTAATCCATCATTTTGTGACCTTCACCATGGGAGAGGTAAATGTAAATCTTTCCAATAGCAGTGAAACAAAATGAAAAAGAAAGCTGTTTTGTTTTGACAAAAGTGCTCAAAATTAAAGCATAGAATGTAAAGGTAGAGCTTTGCTCTTCAGAAGACTGTGTAATTCATAGTAATTATTCATTTTATATCTTTATATGTAGGTTGCTCTGCAAGTAATGCCTCCTATTTATTTCCATGGAAACTACAACAACTATGAAACACTATTTTTCAACACAGTCACAGTATTAGCTGTGTATTTTCACCAGCGATGAACAAGAGCCTACATGCCACACTTGTCAAAATCTGCACCAGTGGAGGTGACCCACTGTCGCTGCCACCACTGCTGAAACGTGCCATCCACAACCTCACTGTACTCCCATTCAATGTCTGATCTCCATAAATGTTCAGCGTCAGTGAATGTCAATGGGTGCATATTTTTCTGCACGGAGGAATTCAGTTCCACACCTTTTCTTTAGCCACATTTCCATGTCAGATGCCATTTTGTCAGACTGCCCCTCTGCTGCCATCTGTCGCACAGCAACAAAATGTAATGGAGCATTGGCAGAAAGGTTCATCTGCTGCTGCCATGCCACCATCATCCACCTCTGATGTCATGGGCCAACGTAATGAAATAGGAGGCATTACTTCTGGAGCAGCCCTCATATTTAAGGGTAGATAAACATTCCGATTTTTGAACTGTGTCAAGGGAAAAGTTGAAGATTGATGCGAAGCTTGTGAAATTCTTTTCTATAACTTCAGCGTTTTTTTCGTTTTTTCTTTTTCTTTTTCTGTTTCTGTTTCTGTTTCTGTTTCTGTTTCTGTTTCTGTTTCTGTTTCTGTTTCTGTTTCTGTTTCTGTTTCTGTTTCTGTTTCTGTTTCTGTTTCTGTTTCTGTTTCTGTTTCTGTTTCTGTTTCTGTTTCTGTTTCTGTTTCTGTTTCTGTTTCTGTTTCTGTTTCTTCTTCGTCTTCTTCTTCGTCTTCTTCGTCTTCTTTTTATTGTAATTGAAAACATTGCTGGGGTGCAAATATGGAGAAGCAAAGACCTCTGATCATCTTACCAATCCATCTCAACAATCTCTACAAAATGAGCCACTACTCTATTTTGCAGTGTTCCTTTTTTGTCTCCATACTGCTTTCAGTAATTGTGATTCTTGCTGCTTTTTCTTCCTCCTCCCTTCTTTGCAAGGTTAGAAACAGTGGATGTCTTATGCTGCATCTGAACTGGGAAGCCTGTTTCATTAGCCCTGTTTTGTCACAGATCAGGTGTGTGTAACTGAAGTTTGGTGACTGGGACTGCTTGAGGACTTTGAAAGGCTGATAATTTGTTGTCATTATATCTCAAGCAGGGCAGGAACTGTTCATTCTGGAGTACGGACTCGGGAATTCGTATCAATGTCTATAAACACCTGAAGGGAGGGTGCAAAGATGATGGAGCTAGTCTCTTTTCAGTCATAGAGCTCTTGTCCAGTGACAGAGCAAGAGGCAAATGGAACACAGGAGGTCCCCTCTGACCATCAGAAAGTGTTTGTATGCTGTGCATGTGACAGAGCACTGAGACAGGTTGCCCAGAGGATGTGGAGTCTCCCCCTTGGAGATCTTCAAAAGCTGCCAGAGCAAATTGTTCTCGATGTCCCTGCTTCAGCAGGCCTTGGACCAGGTGACCTCAGAGGTCGATTCTCACCTCAACTCTCTGTGATTCTGTGATTTCATTCCTATTTTTGAACCTAAATATTGTTGGCAATGCCAGTGATTGGCTTTGGGACATAAATGAGACATTCCTCCAGTAGTAAATCTGATAAACAGCTGTTTCCTTTTCCCCTTCTACCTGGCATCCAGAGAATCTTACTTAGAGTTTTTAGTTATGAGTGTCTGTTGGCAGATTTTGTCTTATTGTTGCCTTCTAAACAACTGAATTGTTTGGCCATTGCAAGGGAGAGTCATGCCTGTCTGGTTTCTGCAGTTTTTTTACAGCTGAACCTCCTCTTGTCTTTGGTGTGAACTGGATGCTGTTTTTTTTCAGCACAGTCCTTTACTAATGAAGGTTAGGAAGGAAATAGTCTGCACACTCAGACTTAAGTCATTCCCAATGGTGAGTGCCACTTGAAAGCAACACTGCATTAATATGGCTATCATAGTAGTAGTAGTTGTTCCAATTTTATACTTTCTGAATAATTTCTAATTTGGTCATTATTTATTATGTGTACAAATGAACAAGTAGAGCCATTAGAATTTTCAGCTAGAATCTAACATAGTACAGATTGGTGTACTTTCTTCAGAATATAGACTTGACTACCTGGAATTTCCAATTTACAAAATCTATAACTTTGTATTCTCTGAATTCTTACTATTTTTGTTCAGTTGTTTTGTTCAGTTTCTCTTCATGATTTTCTTTTCCTACTTTCAATTTTACCTACTCTTTTCATGTCATGTGTCATATCTGTTATCCTGTGATGCAAGTACTACCTGAGCGTTGAATTTTTAACCTAGCAAACACAAATGATATTGAAATTAGGCAGAATGTCTTTATTTGTTATATAGGTTGTAGTCACAGTAGTCACAGACATTCACAGACAATTGAAATTACTTTTTTTATTTTTTGACCTTTCATAAATGTTTCTGAGTTTGCTCAGTGTTTATTATTTAGTATTTAGTACTTATTTAGTATTTATTTAGTGTTTTTATTTAGTTTATTTATTATTTAATTATTTAATTTAGTTTATTTATTATTTAGTATTTAGTATTTATTTAGTGTTTATTGCTTTGGTTCTTTTGCTTAAAACACCTGTGTTGGTCTGTGATGGCAATGCAAAAGGAGTGCCACCATTGTACCATTTGTTCACAGTAGATTTATTTCACTGAAGCAACCTCAGTGGCAGAGATCTTTCTGACTTTGTGCTTAGTTTCGCAGAGCAGTCAGGGAATCATACCAAGCCTTAAAAATAAATAATTACTTATTATTCTTATTATGCTTGACCCTGTTCTTCAATTTTTGTATTAATAGCAGTTATTCCAAATGAGTAAACTGATACAACACTGATAAAAGTGAGAAACATGTTGATGTTTTTATGTGTTTGTATGGCAAAGATATATAAAAAGGGACAAGTTTCTCAGTAAGTTTGCCATATAAAAGGAACTGGTTTTGGTTAACAAGAATAATTTCATTTACTTTTAGATGTTTGAAAATGTTGGTATTTCAGATGAAGTTCTGTCATGCTTGTGTACTCATCTTACACTGAATTCAGTCTGAGACTACATAATATAAACTTTGTCTAATGTGAAACCAGACAAACTACATCACTGAAGTCAACAGAGTGTTGTCACTGATGTTTAAATGGTATGCATTTCTTCTTAAGTAGGGAAAGCAATCAAGTTGTTGCAGTAGCAGTTGAACGGTGTCCATCGTTTCCAACTTCCTTACGAAAATATTCATTCTGTTATTCATCATTTTTACCTGGAGAACAGAACATGGTCTTTGTGGAAGCTCATATCATGTGTAAAGTCATAGAAGGCTTACTAGTACCTGAGTACTTTCTCATATTATCATGTCAACGTGAATGCATGCAAAAAATTCAATATTTATATTTTCAAAAGCCTCTGCTTAATGTAATAAGTGGGCTTCATTTTATGTTGCGCCTTTTTATTTTTTATGTCACCTTAAAATGTCAGTTGTTGCTGCTTTAAGTATCTATTTAATGAATTTGCTTTCCATTCTCTGGATATAAATAATCTCTATATTTCTCTGAAGACTGTCTCAGGTGGAAATCAGATGACATCACGGTTTGTCTCAGGTGGAAGTTGAATGACATCATGGCTTCTCCTTACTGAAATGCTTTTAATTGTTCATATTTTGTACATCTGAAACAGCAGATCATAGAATCATAGAATGGCTTGGGTTGGAAGGGACATTAAAGATCTTCTGGCTCCAACCCCCACCATGGGCAGGGCTGCCACCCAGCACATCAGGCTGCCCAGGGCCCCTTCCAACCTGGCCTTGAAATGTCTTCAGGGATGGGGCATCCACAGCTTCTCTGGCCAACATATTCCAGTGCTTTACCACCCTCTGAGTAAAGAATTTCTTCCCAATATCTAATCTAAATCTCTCCTCTTCTGGATAGTCAGTGGTGTTTAATCTTAACCATATGATGGGCCTTTCTGGTTGTGCTGGAAAAAGCAGCACAACACTCCTTTTCGGGTTCCTCAGATGCAAAAGGAATAAAACATCTTTCACTTCTATTAATTTGATAATATTTATTATAACATACAGTTTGATAATATTTGTGAGGAAAGAGGTTGTATATTAGAGAATTTGCATTAAATGCAAAAATCTCTTAGAGGTAGCTGAGGCTTGTTTACACAGGAGAGTAAATACCATCCCTTATTCAGGTTTTCCTATCATTTGTGGGTTTTCATACCAGCCTTGTATTGTCCCTCAGTTATCTCCTTTCCAGGATGATGATTCTTGGCCTATTTAGTTTAACTTAATATGGAAGTCATGTCAATTCTCTCAACACCCCTATCACTGGACATCATACTTTTCTTTATGGAGTTTTCTTCATGTGGACTGAGCTAGTGCAAAACACAAGGTGAAATTCATTAGCATTACAGGGGCTAAATTCAAAATCATGTTTTTCTGAAGTACTTCAAAACAAACAAAAATAAAAAAAACCTCTTATCCCTCTCCTATGCCCTACCAATAGTGGATTATGAATCCACACTTGCAGAATATCAACTAGCGTACATTTAGCTGATTTAAAGAAAAAATACTGGCAAGGTCAGGTCAAAAGTACGTTTATTTAATCTTGTCAGCATTCATTTACAAACTCACTTTTAAAGAAGACAAGATTAAAATCATTTTCCCCCACTGCACAAAGCATCAGATAAAATGATATTTTCAGTAATAGTATTTCATTTTGAGTTTCACCAGTCCGTTTAGTTTTGATATTACAAGAAACCTATTAGAGTTCTATTCTTGTGCTGAATGTTGATGGATTCTGACAGCTGTCACTGAGAAACTGAAAGAGACGAGATTTTCAAGTTGAATACGAATTTTATTGAATAAAGGTGAAATTTTCTTCACCCACATAAATCATAAGACTCAAACTATATATGGATGAAGTATGGATGACATGAAGTACATGCCCTTGCGTCTACTTCTGGTTTTTCCCCTGTTAAGTCACAGGTACTCCACACTTCTCGAGAAATAAGCCCAAATCTTTGCCAGTACTTAAATGTTCATGTGGGGGCTGTATGAGACTTCAATAACCCTCAGCACGCCTGGTCTCATAATCACTTCTTATACTAAAGAATTCATCTGGAAAATATTTTTCATAATGATCAAGGGATGTGACAGCAACAGAACCTAATTCCCGACAACCTATTTATGTATTTTATGTAGTGTGAAGGGCTCCTTTGGACTTTCTGTTATCCTTCTCACCACCCTCATAGACTATCGAAATAAGAGAAAGAAACCCATTTGTTAGCTCTGGTATATGTTTTGAAGACAGCATGCTTCCATTATTGGCCACCAATTAATTTGCCTTAATTCACCTTTGTCTAAAAAGTTTTTTTTCCATTTATATATGTACAATATTTTAAATTACATTTATTTGACGGTAAAGATGAATTTTAAAAATTTTATTTGTGGAATTATGGTCTCAGATTATGGATCAGAATTTCTGATTTATTCTTATTGCTCATTATCTAAACACCCTACTAGAAAACACTTTGTCTCTAGCAGTGGAATGTTTGGCATTATTGATTAATCTATTGTATAGCATTTGAATTCATTTTTAGCAAAGTTAGCAGGGGATTTATGTCTACTTTTGTTGAATGAAAATAGTTCTCCTATCTAACAAAATAAGTGTCACTGAGTTCCAGAGGGCCAAAAACTAAAGAATGAAGCTGTAGTTCATAGGCTTGAGTGTTCACATTTTTTATAAGTTGATAGAAATGAATTATTTTCAGTGACCTTGCAAAGACGGTACACAGGCTGTTAGAGAAATGAGTCTGGGTGAATTTTTTTTTAAAGCTAGTTCATTTACGAATTTACCAGTTACAAACTGAGTTATTTAGTTATATACTGCATATACTTAATAGTGTGTCATTTCAGAAAGTAAAGAAAGTTTCTTTATTCTCTCTATAAATATGTTGTCAAAAAGATTTTCTATGTCTTGCCTTCATCATATGCTGTTTGGCTCATGCCTTTCGAGGCAACAGTTCAGCTCCTGCGGGGCTACTTTTAAAAGGCTGTCATTATTTAGAATGGATCATTTAATTAAGCTACCACAGGGTCTGTAACTAAAATTAATCAGAGTAGGTATATTGCTTGTGTGAGTCACAATTACCAGGCAAATAGGTTACTGCCCAATAGAATTGCTGTAATCCAACTGTACATAGCCTCATAGAATTTAGGGACAAGCTTTGTTTACTCTTAATTATACCTAATGCCATTTACTTCAGCTAAGCTGTAGCCTGTGTTGCTACTAATTAATTTATGTAGTTAGCAAAATATTTCATTTTAATACCAGTGTGTGACACTATCTGAGATGAAACCGCCTGTCCTATGACTGGAGGGAATAATTAGAGAGAAAATATATCAATTAAAATGAGCTTTATTAAACTATATTTGTATCATGAACACAGTTACCAAAACCTCCGAAGATCTGATCAGTATTCTTGGCCTTGGGGCACTTACTTAATAAAAAGTTAATAGAACATCTTCAGGTACTTACACATTAGGTAGCAGTTGAATCACCAGGAAAACAAAGAATGTTGATCCTTTGTGTCGTGATCTAAACCCTGATATTGGTAGAGCAGATTTAAAACAAAAAAATATGTGTCTTATTTGATAAGGTAAAATCAGATTATTTGTTATCCTGGCATAGCAAAAGAAGTACAAATGTGACATATAGTTGGACAAATAAAAAGAATGTTAATATGCTAACCTGACCTCTAGCAGAGCAGAACTCAGTTTAGCTACTGTTTTGAGAGTAGCTTTGGTGGCTCCAAGTATGAAAGCCACAGTAGAGCTCGAGTAGCTCTAAGACAATTTAGTGTTAGGGTGCTAATTTTAATACAACAAACAATACAACCTCAAGATACAAAGTCCTGGTAGAGTATAAATTCATACCACTGAGGCATTTCTTTTCAAAATAGGTGAAATATGACTGAACTGTCAGAAGTTTTGCTTCTTCTGTTCTTTAATCGGATTTCCTACAGCAATCTCACCCCATGCCCTCTGTGCAGTTTTGATTTCTGAATGCCTTCTTTGCAAATCCATACTTTTTCTGTTGGATACCTGCGTTGGGCCTCTGTGGGGGGGTTTGTGCAGCCTTCTCAGTAGCATGGCCTGGATTACAGCAGCTGATCTGAGTGAAACATCAGCTTAACTACTGCATGTGAGTAAAAGACCTAAACATTATATGTTTACTGATATTATTAAGCACCTAGTATTGTGGTTTATCTGTTGTATTTCTGATAGTGACCATGGGTGTAGTTCAGTGATTGCCAGTTAATTACTCATCCTTAAAAAATAGATAAACTACTTCAATCTTGATTCGATCTAGACCCTTTGAGCTGAGTGATTTTACCCCATAAAAGACCTCTGTGGTAAATTTTTTCCTCTGTCAGAATTCTGCTTCCATCACTGTTCCAACACTGTGCATTGGAACAGTCACAGAGCACAGCTGCTTAGCCTGATCCAGGAGACACGGTCAGCTTGCCAGCCCAGACGAGCTAAGGCAGAAAACACATGGACAGTATAGAAGATTACAATTATGTTGATGTCTTTGGGGAAGCTTGTATGAAAAAACATGCCAGCAAGGTCATGACCTCTTGAGTAAACATGAGACAAGAATTGCCTGAATGGTGTAGTAACATCCTGAAGAGCCATGACTCCTACGAGGACAGGCTGAGAGAGATAGTAGGACTCTTCAGCCTGGAGAAGGCTGCGGGGGAACCTTATAGCAGCCTTCCAGGACCTGAAGGGGGCCTACAGGAAAGCTGGGGAGGGGCTTTTTACAAGGACAGGTAGTGACAGGACAAGGGGTAATGGTTATAAACTGAAAGAGGGTAGATTTAGACTAGATCTAAGGAGGAAATTCTTCACTGTGAGGGTGGTGAGACACTGGAACAGGTTGCCCAGAGAAGTTGTGGATGCCCCCTCCCTGAAAGTATTCAAAGCCAGGCTGAATGGGGCTTTGGGCAACCTGGTCTAGTGGGAGGTGTCCTTGCCCATGGCAGGGGGGTTGGAACATGATCTCTAAGGTCCCTTCCAACCTGAACCATTCTATGATTCTATGACTCTCAAATCCCAGACTGGCAACAGAGTTGTATGTGTTAAGTGTCAAGATCTCAACTGGTGGTTGTCATCTGTACAACGTCTACGAGTTTCACCCTCTTTGCCCCAAATTATCCTATTATAATTATATTATGCTATCTATGCATGTTTGATGCATGAACATCTGCTTTCATTCATTTCTATTTTAGCAATTCTGGTTGCTTTGCAGAATTGTCAGATATTTTATTTTAGCAGATTTAACAATTTTAGCAATGTAATAACCACACATAAAACATTTATGATCAAAGACTCAAAATCACATCTCTCAAGGCTTAAACTAGTGTACCAGTGATGCTTTCCTTCAGTTTGTCTCCTATCAGTATAGGAGTGTAGCAACCTATAGGGACATTGCACTATTTGGAGTAGGAACAATATATGCAGGCTTCTTGAGTGTGAAGACCCTAGAGTTTTAACAAATGTATGCACGTTATAGTGAAAAATGATAACATATAAGTAATCTAAAGTTTTGAATTCACATAACTATGTGAGCCTTTGTAAAAACAAATGTAGTTTTGACAGATCAAAAATAGACTCCAAACCTTACAGAATATATGGTTAATGGGAAGATTCAAAATGTTTCAGTAATGGCGGATAAATGTTTGCTTTTGCTCTCCAGTTTTAATGATTTATCATTTGGCATACTTTTCTGGATTCTGAATACTGCCAAAGAAAAAGAAGTGTGTTTTAGATCTTATTAGTGTTGACATTAGCCAAGTGTCAGTAATTACAGCTAGAGGTTAAAATTAGAAGAGGTGGTTTGTCGCTGAAGGTTTCCAATAAATCAAATGGCTTCATCCCAATATATGAAATTCTGAATAGCTTTTACGACAAGCCTGTTCAAACAACTGATACCTTGCTCCTTTATAATACATACACTAAATTGTTTATCCTTGTCATTGCAATAGGTATGCAATATAAATCAATAGAATTCTATACCTACAATATATTGAATTTTCAATAAAAGAATTCCTTTTTATGCATAGACTAAAAGTTGAGAAATTTTGTGATGTTTTCTGAAACTACAGTTCTGCTAGCATCATAGAAGATGCTTCAAGCTTCTGACTAGTGATCTGTCTCAAAATAATGGTGTACTTAGACAAAAAGTGACATATGCAGGAAGAAAATGCATGTACTTTAGTAAATTATTTGTTCAAATGCCATTGATTTTTAGTTGTTATCAACTGAAAATGCAGTATCTGACTAAGAAAAAATATACGTTGATAATGACAACTTATATTTTTATTCTCTACAATATTTATAGAGAAAGCATCTGTTGTTTTCACAATATTGTTACATCTGGGGATGTTATAGCATTCAAATCAATTATATATTTGGTTTCCTATAGTGCTTTACATTTCAGGGAAACTAGAAGTCCTTTACAATTATGTATAATATTTACTCAATCAAAAAAATACTTCACAGTGGATTTTAAGAAAATGCATTTGAAATAGACTAGTGGCAACATTGGAAAATGTTACCTAAAACCACAATTAAATTTAAATGGGAGTCCTAAAGAGTGCATGAAATACATTTTTTCCCTCTTACTCCGCTCAGGTATTTTGCTGGAATGATGACTTTTTTTTAAAGTCTATTTATTTAAATAGTTTCCATAAAGTGTTTCTGTGTCCTTGTAAGTCTGCATATACCTGTGGTGGACACAGTAGGTGTCTATGCTTCACTGCTGACAGTACTGATGTGACCGAGCAAGTACTGGAGAGCTTGTTTGGCAGCAGTGGAAGGCATGGTGAAGCAGTTCACCCAGCAGCCATAACCACGTCACAGTGAGATAACATCGGTTTAGGAAGTCAAGCCTGAATATGTATGGTGAAGGTTTTTTGTGTTTTTGTTTGGCTGTTCGGTTTTTAACTATGGAAATAATATCCTGTTGATGAAAACCCTAACGTGCAGTGTAGTGGCACAGATCACAGAGCCGAAATGAGCCTAGAAAACCTGTTGGGTAACATATTCTCTGTTTAAGGGATTTAGTTGTGAGATAGATTTAAAAAGAATCATATGAATTCAAATGGCTTCTAGAAAAAGACGAAAAGTATAAGTGGCATTCGTATTCAGAGCAAACATTTAATGTATTGATCATATATATTCCTGCTTCTTACACGTCTTGATTTGAATCAATCCCTCATCTTGAAGTTTTAAATAACACTAAAAGATAAAAGAACACAATAACACTATTAGATAGAAAACATCCTCAGCTACAAAACACTATTTTTCTACATAGTCACCACCATTAGCTGATCCACATGGATGTGCTGAGGTGCTTTTCGTTTTGTGGTGTGACAGCTGTGCATGGCTGTTTGGAATGTAGCTTGTCTTTCACATCACTGTTGCAGCTGCTGAAGTGCAGCAGCTGCCTCAGTCTGCTTACCTCCACTGTTTGGTCTTCATAACTGTTCAGCAGGCGTCAAAGAATGTCAATACATCTTTGCTCCATCCGCACTTCCATGTCAGACACCATTTTGTCAGACTGTCCCTCTGCTGCCATCTGTCACATGCCAATGAAATGTAACAGAATATTGGTGAGAAGGTTCAAACTCTGCTGTCATAACACTAACATCTGCCTCTGACATCATGGGCCAATATAATAACAGGTCATAAAAAAAAAAAATTTCAAGTTGGTA
The DNA here is from genome assembly GCA_013396635.1 of Penelope pileata. NCBI lineage: Eukaryota > Metazoa > Chordata > Aves > Galliformes > Cracidae > Penelope > Penelope pileata. Next base: position 240,783 of record WBMW01002606.1, read on the forward strand.
CCCCAAATATGTGTTGAGCTGCTGTATTATTTTTCTGTCTCTGCTCTTTTTCCTAGATCCAATTAGATCCAATTGCTGATGATGGATAGAATGGCATTGTGTCCTCAACATCTGTGCAGAAATTAAATGGATCAAGAAAGTCTTTTCTTCGGGCAAAAAAAAAAAAAGAAAGAAAAAAAGGGTAAGTGTATTAGTTTTTCACTAAAATCACAAAACAAAATGCATTAGGTTCAAATCATTGCTGCATGAGCCAAATACTTTTTCAAGCACAATCCACTTTAAGTTATAGTAACAATTGCTGACTTCTACAGCAAAAACTTAAACAGTTGTTAATATATAAAAGCATACACATTTTGCCATTAGAAAATGTGCATTCCTGTGTCAGCTACCAGGTGGAACCAGAAGTGGCTACAGGAAGGATAGGATTCATAGAAAGAAATGTATACCCTGTGTTCTATAGCATGGACTGCTGACATTATAGAAATAGCATTGAGATGATGTCCATACTGAAACTTGCTTCTGTGGGAGCAGAAAACCTAAAATTCCTCAGGTAAGACTGAGCTACACACAATTTTCAAGCAGTTCAATATAACTGTTTAGTTATCATTATATCACATGATCAAAAGTGGGGCTGTGCTGCCTGGAAGGCACTGATCCATACCCAGACTGTGAAAGTGCTAGAGACCACGTGCTGCTGTTACCAGTGCTATGACTCAAGTCATCAGCCCCATTATGTATGTAACGGCAGGATGGCTTGTGAGCTGTGTGGGAATTCAGCCATAAACTGCTTTCAGTTTCCTTTTCACTCCCTGAGATCTGCTGTATATGGTTTGTGGCTTTTGATTATGTGAAGATTCTGAAAGGAAGGTTCAGCCTGTAATTGTTAGAACAAAGGAAGAATGTGTTCTCTGTTTGTTTGTTTGTTTTTTTAATTTCTTGATTGTGAAATTGTATTTTTCCAGTCATTTTCTGTGACAGTACAATAAGTTATTTACGCAAATGTGCTGCTTTCTAGAATTTAATAATCGTATTATATTAGAATAAGTAATTTCAATATTAAAAATTGCATTTCAAATGATATCTGGTACAACTTTGTGATGCAGAAAATTTCTTTATAAAAAAAATGAAAAATACAAAAGTAGAAATAAAATATATATCATACCAGATTAAAAATAATAATAATTGTTGATAGTTTTGTGGGACAACGTTAGTCCTAAACTAACCGTAGTTTACATTGTTAGAAATTTCACGTAATGTCAAATAGTATAACCAAATTATCTTGATATACAATATACTTATCTTCCTGACATTCTTCAAGCAAGTTGGAATCTGAGGAACTCGCAGAGCAACTAACTTTAATATTATTTCAAATATACGTACATGCTATCAGACAGATAGCTACAATTTTCTTCCAAAAAGTTTGTATTTCTGTATTGCAAAAACTTCCTTTCTGTCCTTGGTGTTAATTCCTTCTTCTTGAAATTTGCAACTTGGCAACCTAAAATACACATATTTTAATATGCATTAACTGCAGTTTAGGAGTATTTATGCAGTCAAATTGTATTTTTTATTGTTTAAAGAATTAAGTACCTAATCAATATAGTTATTGTTTTCTAGTTTTTTCTGATTACTAACTGAAATTACAAGGTCACACAATCCCCATAATAAAGAATGCAACAATAAAAAATAGCAAATCTGTCACATGATTTAAGATGCTCCCTTGGCTTGGTGAAAAACTGACTTGCATTTTATACTTAAGTCATCAACGGTGCTATTTGTTTATGTTAGTTTTCTTATAGATTATACTTAGTTGCCATGGAATTCAAAATAAAAATTTGACAGAGAATTCTTTTGGCATCAGTTTCCAAATGATCTATCACCTTTAACAGTAAGATAACTGGAAAAGGATTATCTCCACCAACATTTTCTCACACTCAGGAATTTGTTCAGGTTGAAGAATCCTGTATATTCACAGTTCTTAAAGGACCATTCTGATAATCTAATGTGACTTGTTAGTGTAGTCCAACAATTCATTCATCACATCAGTAACAAGGGACTTAGCTATGACATTATTTCAAGTACTTCTACAATATGTGGGAGACAAAATAGAGAATCTATTGAAATCCTTTTAATTAACCAAAATATTTAGTAGTAAATTCTGTCTTTACAGAAATACTTACAGTGCCATGTCCATATAGTTTTGGTCATTCTGCAGTATTTCAAAAGTTCAGTAGCATCAAGATAGTGTATCTTAACATTACAAGACTTAGCTCTAAAAGATTAGTTGATGTAAGTAATTTCTAGTTCAATTAGTTTGTAAATAAAAAGGTCTCAAATATTCTTTTCATGCTTTGTTATGTTTTACTGTCAGTTTGGTAAGACATGGTTAATTTTTAATGGTCTAACAGAATGCCATCCAAGATTGCACAAAGGCACTGTAAGGACAAATATGGAGGTACACAGCAGTCTGTAAAGAGAAGAGTAAAAGAAAAAGAAAAAAAGCCTTCAACACTGACAGAAGAAGTGTCCAAATAAAAGATGACGATAAAGGTCATAAATCAGACATCACAGTTGCCCTTAAGTCAGCAAGTGTCAAAGAAATTTTCCTTTGCCAGAAACATTCTCTGTGTTTGTCAGTGCCCTCCATGCACGGGCCAAGTAGATCTCAGGGAAAGGAGCAACCAGAAGCCTGAGAGGCTCCAAGCAGAAACTGAGAAATGAGAAACAATTTTGCCTGTGGAACTTACCAAGAATAGTATTTTAAAGCCATCCGTTTAGGACTAGCTACAATTTTCCTAATATAAATTGTTTTCTGTTTTTACATGATAATTTGATACACTGATTTTTTAAGGGTGTCCTGAATCATCCGAGTGAATGGAATTTTCTGAGAATGGTCAAAGATTTGCCCTTCCTGTCTCTGATAAAAAGCAAAATAAGGAAAAGAAGTATAGCTGGGATACACCATATTTATTTCTTCTACAAAACGGTAACAAATCCTTCATATGAACTTTTTCCAGGCTGACATAGAACAACCTTTAAGGCTCTCAAAGTCTTTGAGGTGATAGCAGTAGCTGTCGGCAATAGCTATCTTTAATTTAATTTGTCTCTGTGGGTACCTTATTTTGCTCATAGCTTAACAATTAGCAGAACAAAATGCCATTGAGAAGAATGAACCGACCAGAAATATATCACAAATAATGCAGAAAAGTTACAGTGTTTTGATTGTTTGTTTTTTGTTTTGGTTGTTTGTTTTTGGCCAACTGGGAATCACGAAGTGGTTTCTTGGAAAAATTTGGAGGCGTTATGTTACCATCTCAAGTCTCATCTTGCTTCTGTTAGTAGTCTCCTGCCATACACTGCCCATTACTACTTTTATAACATGCTGCTTCTGGTCCTATGCTCCTGTTAATATTTTTCCTTCAGAGTTCTTAAAGCATATACGAGGGTGTTGAGTCAGAGGCTGCTGCTTGCTGGCTGTCACCTGAATAAGGTTCACAGATCATTCCTTTTATTTGGAACAGAAGATCTGGGAGAAGATTCAAGCGATGACTGATGTCCTTTCAATTTTCCTTAGTCTCAACAGGGTTTTCTCTTGTTGCTTCTTAAGTTCAGCAGAGCAAGGAAAGAATGGGATGCACGCTGTGCAGTTAAAGTCACAAGACGTGGAAGGGAGGGGAGGAAAATTGCAGGAAGCACACTTCAGAGACATTAGTACAACACAAAAGAAAAATACAAATCCAAATGTTTAAATTGCATGGAACTGATGAACAGCTCCTGCCCTGTTGTGTCTTTTTCCTTGTAGCAGTTCTTTTTACTCACGATGTCTTTGAAGCACTGACTGTCATCCACCTGGCCAGTCTACTATGATAACTTTGCTGAAGTCCTGACTGCCACTCAACTGCAACTCAAGTTTTACAAGAGTACTGTGGAACTGAAAGCAAACATCTAGTCTTCATTGCAACAGAGCAACGTGTAAACTGATAAGTGGAATTAAATTGATTTGATGCACTACAGGGATAAATTCATTTTAATTTAATTTTCCTCATTACTTTGCCTCTTTCCAAATACAATTTTTACTACTGGCAGTCCAGAGCGCAGAATTTTGCCATTTTAAGAAGACTGCTAAAACAATGTTTCTAATGTTATTGAAAGACAGGGACTAATTTTACATCTACTGAAATCCTATTGGCTTATTTTTATTCATATGCATTTTCCTCATAATATTGAATTCATTTTGGAAACTTATTTTTCCCCATTGTAAATGAACATAACTTCGCTGAAACTAAACACCAAAGAATTATCCAGTAATTCGCACTAAAATATAATGTGCTTCTGAATCAAAGCCACTGAAGTATTTGGAAAGATTTTTATTACTTTCAGTGAGTTTGGAACAGGCCCTTTGTCAGTAAATGGAGGTAAGTTCATTTCTGACTTTTCATGATATTTAATTGCAGTAACAAATAAAATCTTCACACTTTCTCCCATTCTAACAGGAGGGAGCAGTCATGCAGGATGTAGCAACATAACCTACTAGTCTTTGAATTCAACAATCATTTATACATTGCACTGTAAGTATTTACAAAAGCTGTATTTGATTTATATAGATCTTGAAATGTACACTCCTTTATGAGATTTTTCTGGTTGTAAATTCCATATTCCTCTCATTGTGTTTTCATTTTTAATTTAATACATTCCCCCAGAGGCTTTACTTTAACTAGTTTGCCTGTTGTAAATTCAGTAGTGATATTCTTTAAACAAACAGAGGCACAGAACATAATTTCCTGGTAACACTGTTTAGAAAATGGATCAGAATAAGGTCTCAAAGCTATTCTGATGATGAATTAGGTATAAGATTCCAGGAAAAACAATACATTGACACTTTACAAGTTTGGGCATTCAACACTGTATAATATTGAACACTAATAAAGGGTTTTTTGATATGTATAGTATGAATAAAGACTTAGCTTTCTAATAATCAAATCAACATAATGTAAATAGCAGCTTCTACTTTAAATTATGGAAATAAATTACTTATTTAAATTATGGAAATCTATATTTATTATGTAAACAGAACAAAAGAGGATGCCTTAAGATGCATGCTTAGATATTTTGACTGGCCTTTTCTCTTGTGCAGCTTTTGCTTTAATAGTAAAAATCTTCTAGTCTTTCATGATTAGATTTATCAAGAAAAGAACATGTAGTAGTATAAGTTTTTCCTATTGCTTTTTCAGAATGTTTGTTCCATTTTTACATTTACATTTCTGCATTTTCAAGTTATCTATCTATAATACTCATAATACTCATATGCAGTATGATGTAGTATGATGCCAGTAGAAAAATTTAAGTGTAAAACTATGGCTGAAGAGAACCCTGAATTAGGGTTGCTGAGGAACTAAGCTGAAATTTAGGATACAGTTGACTGTTATTTGTTTAATTTTGTTTTCTTTTTCTTCTCCCTGAAGAGAGCAAGATGCAGTAGTAACATCTATTTTTGCCAACTTTGTTAATGTAGGAAATACTTTGCAAGTTCTCAAATTGTAGGAGCTGTGCAGATTCTAACTTTGTTTTGCCTAAGTAAATTAATTCTTCTGAGGGTGCTAAGTACACCTAAATTGGTATTAAAGATCAGTATAAACAGTCTCTTATTACAATTGCGCTCCTTTTAAACTCTCATTAAATTTATAATCTTTTTCTGTCCTGAAAGGTTGAATCCAAACATTCCTTCACCATTACAAGCATTTATTCCAATGGGAATTGAATAAGTTGACTAACCCTTCTTCTTGTTTGCTCACCTTCTTCTAACTTCTCAGCGTTTTCAAAATCTTATCCATTTTCATACATTCCGTTATATAATGTTCCTCACTACTCTTCCTCAATCAGATCAATAATATTCTTATGCAGAATCCTGCTTCTTAATGAGCTCAAGGAGTAGACAAGTTTTGGTCTTCTATTCATTTTAATTGTGTCAATATTTACATTTTTTTTTTAATCGTGCTAGAGTACACATATATGTGCATCCATACACCCTCTCTCTTTAATGTCTTAGGGCTTTTTAACCATCTACCCTTTTCCTTCCACATCATTATCTGATATTACGCAGTATTGGCTTTGATCTTGGAGAAAGCTGTGAGAGTCTTTTGGTTAAATGACTACCTGTAAAATGGAGTTTTGGATGTGGTTCCAGTCTGTGTTTTATACATTGGTGCAGCTCTGGGCAGGCCACTGCAATTGCATATTAGCTGTTCTAAAATGCCTATAAGCAAGCATCACTTTATCTTCCATGTTTATGGCCAACCTCTGTGTTTAAAATAAACTGAGTGCAATAGCAAAGTTACTAGATTAATTTAAAAAATTGACTAAAATTTACTTTTAGAAAATTATTATTATTAAGAAGATTTCTATATATTTCTATGAATTAAAAACAATATTGCACTATTGTCAGACAGTTATTAGTTCAAGTAAAAGACTAAAAAAAGAAAGAAACAGCTTTAGGGGCCTGGGCAGTACATTTATTTTTCAGTCTAGGCTCTCAGCATGTTCCATTTACACAAGAGAAAACCCTTCAATTATAAGATCCTCAATTTACGCAGGAAATTTCATAAGGAAAATGATTAATTACTTTAAGCAATCAGTTTTACAGATAATCACAGTTCTTTATTTAAACTGAAAAAGCAAAAGGGGATCTTATGAATAAAACATAAAGAAAAAAAGAAAAAAAAGCTTTTAGTTCTGTAAGTATGAAGTCAGAATTGAAGTATTTCTTCAAATAGGCAGATCTTGTTAAAATTATACCTCTGTTCTTATTCACTATTAATTATAGAATTATTCTGTGTTAATATAGTTAGAACACTGGCTCCAACATAAGTGTAATCAAAAAATAAAATTTCTGTTAAAATAGCCCATTGCTATACATTCTTGAATATTTTTATTCAGTCCAGTTAATCCTAATAACCAGAAACACACTGAAAATGAAAAAGGAAAACCAGTACTGAAAAGCAGAAGAGAAGTCTTGTGCTTACGTGTACTTGACATGTATGTAGTAACTTCCTTTTTTATACAGGTTTAAAACAGGTGAGAAAGGCTTTATCTTCCTAGGAGAACCATGACCTTTAAGTGGGAAATGTACACTTGTGTCTGCTGAAACTCACAGCATTTTCTGTGGCTCTCAAACCAGTGCCATCTTCAGAGTTTACATGATAATCCAGATTTACACAAGTAGGAAGAGGAGCACTGGCTTTTATTATTAGCTGGCTGTTGCTCAGGTCATTCAAGAACTTCCTGGTAGAAACACAACCATTGGCATCCAATTTGTTTTAGTGGGGAAACCCAAGGCACTTGTGGTGTTGCATCACAAACAAGCATCATGCAACAGAAATGCTATTTAGATTTTTTAATCTAAATTAAATTAAATTTAGATTTAATTTAAATGCCTAAATTCTTTGGTAGGCCTTTAACACTGATAGTCTGAGTAACATTTGAGTGGACTGTTCCAGACATTGGAAGAAAATAGAGCAAGAAAAGTTTCCCATACTCCAACCATCAAATTCTCATGATATCCGCCATGTTGTCTGATGCTGTTGAATATTTTGTCTGCTACAGGATATATTTGTTGTTATTTCTAATGGCCTAGGAATCATTGTGGACAGAGATGGAGCAGACCAATGTGTTCCTGAGCACTGAAGTTTGCACTACTGTTACTGGAACAGAGGTGTAAGAAACCTCAGCTGATAGGTTCTTTACATTGAGTGATATGCAGGAAAAACAAATTCAAATGTATATAAAGGTGCTCCCTTTGAAGAAATTGCACAAGTGTGCTAGGTTAGGGGAAATAGCGTTCATAACTACCCAGTTTGTGGTTTTGTGCATTGACTTGAACACACAGGGCTTTTGTTGTTTGGATAGATAACAGAAAGGTGCCAATTTGCAGTGGTAGATGATGTTGCCATTCTGCTGCAGTCCTACTGGTAAAGCATTGTGAATGTTTTTTGTCAAGCAGTCAGGTTTTAACTGAGAGGCATCTCACTTCTGGCATGGGTATTTGTCATCCTGCAGGTTTGATGGTCATAATTGTTTTTTTTTTTTTCTTAATTTTCATTTATAGTGCATTTGTATCAGTTGATAGGATTTCTTTCCCCTAACTGTGGGCTCATAAGATTTTTTCTTTTAGTAAGAATTGATTTTAGTTTTTCCTATAAAGAAATGTTCATATGTAAAATATTTCTTAGTAGGATAACTGTCTCCTCTAAGGAATGCTTTCATTTTCTGTTTTTGTATTGACTCAGCCCCTGAGGACAACACATCTATTTGGAGCTATGGCTTGAGTGGGTTTGTAGGCTCCATTTAAAGGTCAGATTTGAGTGATAGGGTATGACAATGAAGAGTGGCAAAAAAAAACCTGAAAGTTATTAAACTTTTGCAAAGATGATTGCCTAAATCCCTAAAAGAGAAAAATTCTTCCTGTATTCCCCTCAAAACAAAACAAATTTTTTTTTAAAAAAAACACCCCCCAAAACAAAGAAAGACCCACCAAACCAAACAAAAAATCCACCCCTCACCTGTATTCCATGAATTATGCACAATCTTGAATTGAACCATTACTCTTTCCATTCTGGGAACATACGTTAATGGAGAGTGTGTTATTGATTTGTCAGCTGCTTGCATAGTCACCATACCTATCAGTCCTTGTTTTTTCCCAGTCGCTAGCTCACAGAATACATTTGGTGCTCCCTCATTGTTCTATTGTAGTTTTGCATGCTAGGGAACAACAAATTGCTTGCTTGGTTAATCCCCCTTATTTCTAAGGAGAAGAAGAATACTACTTCATGAGAAAGTAGCCTACAAGCACGTTTTTGATGAGAGCTTTTTTCGTCCTTGCTTTGCCTATTTGACCTTGGGTCAAATAATCTTTTCATTTGTTTCCAGCATGAGTCACAAAGCTGAAGAATAGATGTGGTTGGTAGCATGCAAGGTTCCTTCCAGTTGCGTAAAGAGGGGCTTATCTGCCTTTCCTGATGAGGCAATGTGTAGCAGACATGCACAGCAGTATCTGCCATGTATCCTCCTCAGTCTTCCCATGTTCTCCAAGGTAGCTTCAGCCAGCTTTGTGCTGATACCTCTGTGCTCCATCTGTGATCCATTTCACTTGCACTCCCATCACTGCCTTGAGCACTGTCTTGTGTAGACTCGGTGATTTGCAAGTACCAATTCTGCCTAGAGAGATGCTTGCAAAGCAATTGTTTGTATAAATTGCAACATGTAGATTTAATTCATCATGAATGGCTGATGAATGTGATATTTTTTAAACAGCACCTATGAAGCTTAATGCTTGTGTGATCTCTTTTTACTATCCTTGTTTTAGTTCTTTTGTTGTTGTTGTTTTAAAACTTTATATTTAATTAAAAAAAAGCACAGCAGTGATTCCTAATGATTTGATCTAGATTTTTGTCACTTGGGTCTGTGTGATGCTGCTAAAAACAAAACATGATGCCAGACAGCATAGATTTTAAATTTGTTTTGTCTTTTACTAACACGTACCTTTTGTTGATGGAGAAAAGATAAGAAGAGAAAGATCTAAAGGCTTTTATAATAACATTTTAATTTAAAGAGCCTGCATACTGAGCATAATCTGAAAGTACACTTTGAGACAGCTTTGTATGTTTTATGCATTAACCAACCATCTGCTTCTTGTGAAAAAATGGGGTACAGGAAGCTTTTCTGTAGTAATCATCTTTTTAAACAAAACAAAACATGTTTTATATTGGCGTAGTCATTTGAGGAAAGATGCAGCATTAAATGCACAAAACACCTTAGACAATTATTATTTCAGAATTTTTAGAAGCCTTTGAACTTGCTGCAAACGACAAAAATTATTACTGGAATAAATGGAACTGTGCATGAAGGCTCCTTAAGTTCAATCAATTTTTTCTCTTATACCTGTTCCACGGGATATAGAAGAGGGTTTTTTGTTTGTCTGTTTTACTGCTGAGTAAATTTACACTGGAAAAAATAATCTAAGGTAGATGTTCCAGGGTCACTTGAAATGAATGTAAAAAAATAGCCTTATTTTTGTGTACAAATCTAGTTTTTCCCAAGTCTTTTACCTTTGAGTTGCTGAACTTCCAAAAAAACTTTCAGAAAAAAACAAGCCAAGTAAGGAAAATGTAGGAATACATGTGCCAGAAAACAGAGGAAGTGTGGAATTGTTATATCTGAATACTAGTAGTTAAGCTTGCAATTCCAGTGTTGGTATATATGTATAATAATGTATCCATGACATTAAATATTTCAGTAACAGCAAAATCACAATTGTACCGTATATATAATTAAAGTTTCCAGAAAGTTTCAATTTCAGTTTATTGTTTGCTGTTGCTTGTGTGAGGTGATCATTGTTCTAGCCTCCAAATGCAACAGGGACAGTAATGAACAGACTATTATAGCAGAGGAATAGTGACCAGATTTATCTTATTATGATGCATGAAGATGAAACAAATGTAGAAATAAACTGTTGTTGAGAAGTCTATTGAAAAAGAGACATGAGAAGACTATGTATTAGAAAAGTGAATACTCAAAAAAGGCTTCTGTTAGGGTGTTGCGACAACTGGCTAAGTGTTGTGAAATATGGGCAGACAAAGGACAGAATTAGAGATTCATTGGTAATTGGTACTGCTGATAATGAACAATCACTAAAGTCCAGAGTAAGGTCTGATAGCAGAGGAAGCTATTCATCTAGTTCATCACATTTGGTTCATTAGCAAACAAAACACTGATCCAGGGAACTGTGAAGAGGGTGGACATGTTTGCTCACAGTCAGAACAATAAATAAATAAATAAATGTGTCGCATAAAGATAATGGAGGTAACAGTGGAGTGTGCATAGCATTAAAAACAAGCATGCATTCATCCACACAGTGGAAAGGCAAAAAAGTCTAGCACATACCAGAATATGCAGAAAGCAGGGAAATAAATGGAAAAAATGAGAACTTTAAAATGATAAATTATAAATGAAGATTTTGTATGAGGCTACAGCGACATGCCAGGCTACATAACACAAAGGTTAAAATCATGATGCTCTAACCTCAATTTGACTTCAGTGGATAGTAGTAGGATAGTTTACTTAGTCCATAGTCTGACATTTTACACAGCGGTCTGAAATCTGCCCCAGAATATCCAAATAACTTTATAAGAACTCAGAATTATCATTCTTATTCTGATATCCCACATGCATATACATGTTTCATAGAGCTATAAAATTAATTCTAGATGAAAGGTTTTTTACCACCTCTCTCTTTTCATCGCCTCTGTTCTAGGAGTATTTCAGAGGAGAGTGATGAGGACGATGTAAGAATAGGAATAACGAACATCTTTCTCGTAAAAGAATACAAAAGAGAAGCACAGAAAATATTTTTAAAAATTAATATCAATTAAGAATTAATAAAATTGTACAGTACATTGTAAGTTAAACAAAAACTCACGATACTTTCCTAGCAAGGCATTTTCTATGAATTTCAGAGTTACAATCATCAAATAAAACATAGTCCTCAGATTTATCATACCATTATGAAATTAACTCAGATGATAGGAATGGTGACTCCATGTAGATTTCTACCAAGTAAGTAATTGTGACCTAGCTAACAAAAAATCTACTTTTATGTAATATTTGTTGACAGTTAAATCCAGAAGTTCCAGAAAGATTCTGAAGTTTCACGCTGCCAAATATGTTATAGGGTTGTTTTTGTTGTTATTTTACATTCTCGTGAACAGATTTTTAACTCAATCATTAATGGGTTAAAGCATTGTTTATACCTATGTGTGCAATCTAAAATATCAACGAGCCTCTGTACACAAATGCATTTGTGTATATGAAATATGTAGTATGAAAGTGTGCATTTAATTTTTTGCTCCCAAACCATAACTGAATCAATAAATAAATATGGTGCTGAAAATTAATTTTGCACAAATATGTGATTGTGTGAGGAACATGATCGTAATGTGACAAATTTAAATCCTTTGATTGGATGAAATGTCTGTAAACTGTATGGTATCCAATGAAAACCTTCCATTCATTTAGGCACCTGTCCCACACCAGTACCTTTGATGAAACTTGAGACGCACCTGGCAATGTGATCAATCATGCCCATGCTGTGCTTTCAAAGCATACTTGCAGAAAAAATCTGGATTAGGATGTGAAATGTTGTTCCTCCACTCCCCTGGATGCTTGCCAGTAGTGAAGAGCCCGAAAGTGCTTATGACTTCTGGATCTCTGAACAGGGCTCATGTTGGCTGACCACTAGTTCTTCCACTCCCACAGACAGCAATTTTCCTTGAGAAGGAAAGAGGCTCTGGTGTGAATGACCTTGAACTTCAGGGTGGACTATGGCATGTAGCTGCTTTGCTATCTAGCTGGAGATGGTGGGCATGCAAAGAGACGAAAGTGGGGATAGGAGTAATGCAGTTCTTTTGCTTCCAGGCTTGCAAATCTAACAGAAAGGAGGTGATGAAAGCACATTTGGCTTCCTAAGAAGTCCCTGATTGTAATGGAGTACAGAAACCCAAAATTGATAATGATTTTCTTCTTATTTTTGTCTGAACAGAAGTGAAGGCCACGTTATAAGTTTAGATAGGTATTTCTGAATCTATGTGTGTAGCACTGGTCACGCAGTTTAGTCATTACTTTTAGTTTCTCTAAGTTTCCTATATTCATGTCTTCAGTCAAATGACTGCATATTAGTTGGCTGACTGAATCAGCAGAAGTTGGATTCTTGTTGATAAATGTTAAATTATCAGGATTTGCTATATATGTGTACAAACTACAAAGAATAGAATGTAACCCCGTTTCTTGTGTTGAAGCACTGTCCTAATGTGCATCAAGCTGTTGAAATCACAGGTACTGCTATAAGGATGGTAATCTGTTAAATGTTAGTTTATATAGAGCTTTTTGCCTTAAAATGAATGGTAGAGGATTTAAATTAGTCACACCAGCCTAGATTAAGACAGGGACCTTTAAGAGTGCTCTGGATTTGTTTATCCAAAGAAAACTCATGACAATTTGCAGTAACTATAGTTTTCCTAGAGAACAGCTTGCAATTTTTTATTTATTCATTCATTTAGATTGAAGAACTCCAAACCAAAAGTGCTCTCCAGTGCTCAGAGACTCCACAACAGATATTTGGAACAGAATAAAGGTGAGTTACAAAATTAATCACTGTTGCGTCATCATCGGTAGATGATTAGGAATTGTTTTTCTTGATTTTTGAAGTTTCCTAACAACAAAAATATATCTATTTCTATTGCCGGTCATTGGCCTTATTCACCTTTCTACTGTTTATGCTTAAATTGCTATTTTGGGGTGGAAAAAAAAAACACATTTGAACCATGGAAACCCTTGTCATTGTTCTCCATTACACTCTAGATGCTATCCAGTCTGTAAATGTTATAAAGGAAATAATGATGCAATTTATATTCTTCTGGATCTAAATTAGCAGGTTCTTTGAGGTAAAATGTGGATGAATTTCCCATAACCAGACTGAAGTCACAAACAAGATAGATAAAAAGTGCCTGCGGTTATCTTCAAATGAAGTTATATTAGAGTTGTGTCCAATATTCTTTATTACAAGGTGAAGACACTCAGAGCAAATAGCAAGTGATGTTTTTTTCATTCTCTATAGCCTTTGTTATAGTTTTACCTTGTAATGTTACTTATTTATATATATATTACAAAAAATAACTTTTGAAAATGGTATTTTAAAATATTTATAACCCTTATTTCCTAACAGAGTTATTTAACATTTTAAAACTACATGTCCTAGGGGTATTTTTTTGTTGCTGTTTTCTTGTTTGATTGTTCGTTTGTTTTAGTAGCTAGAAGTACGTGACAACAGCTAACTACATCAAGATTCCCGCAATGTTTGTGGCTACTAATAAATGACCTTGACAAGAACCAATACCCCATCCAAAACACTCCCCTTGTATATAGTCTGCTCTTTTTTAAACCTTGCATTTTGCCCTTGGAGAACACTATGGCTATTCTCGCTTCCCAGTGCAACCATCTGAGAAGCCCAGGTCTGATTACATTTCACTCTTTCTCTAATAATTTTTTATAAGGAAGAATAATATCCCATAGGACCCTGCTTTCTTTTCATGGTCCCCAATATATTGCACATCATTCATGTCATATAGGCTATATCTGTAATTACTTGCTTGATTGTACCTTACAAGTTCCCAATATCCAGGCCAGCAACTCATACTTTGTGCTCAGTTTCCTTTCTGTAATGGGAATGGGACTGTTTATTCTCCTAGGGTCTCTTTTTTTATTATTATTATTTTGCCTTGTTCTACCTAGACACAGATTTTACAGTAAATCTTATACACCCATTCTTAATTTGAATATGAAAATATTCCTGTACGTAACAATACAGCCGTGTCCGCAATAATGTGGGTATAGGAGTAGATTTTATGTCCAAGTTCTGCTATATTACTTTGTTATTTGAGCATATACTACTACATATGTTCAAACATAATCATATTATTATGACTATAGAATTACCAAGATAAATGGTGGTCAAAATGCTGTCAGAGGTGACTTTGCACTTTGTGCAAAGTACTTTGACTACTGTTTGTCTGTTATTTTAAAATTTATGCTATTAGAAACTTTACTATACAAACCATGGTTTTTTATGATGAAAATATATGGATAGTTTTTCTCTTGGTGTATTATTTTCCATATCGGATTTTTTTTCCAAAATATTTGAAAATACGCTATCACCTTACTTATAAACAAAAGCGTAAAACACACTTGGTACAAATTTTTCTGATTTGATTTCACAGAATTGCTTGAAACGAATGTTAGGTGCTTGCCAAATAGAATATTAAAATAAACTGAACATGGAATATATTGCAAATGCCAACATTTTCCACCTGAAACTAACAGATACATTAATTAAAACCAGGTTAAATATGAATGTATTATACCTGCTGTGATCTCTATGCAAAATCTAGCAACAGAAAAACAGACTTGAACTGTCTTGTCAAAAAGAAAAGGTTTAAAAAAACATTGGGTCGGAAGTCAGTGTTGCATAATATCCTAAGTTATGTTACATTGCTTAGAAGTATTTTTCAATTTTACCTTTTTTCCTAGAAAAAGATGCAGGAATGTTTTCACGCTTTCATATATTATGATGACTACATGCTTTCCAAATTTTCATTACTTCAATTGTTCACATGTACTGTAAAGTTTCTGTCTAAACTTTATCTTTCTCACCTCATCTGATCAACTTCTGCCAAGTTTCCTTTAGATTAGATCTATTTGAATGCCATGGAAAATTGCTGCTAAAGATTAACTAAAAATCATAATTATTACTATGTTTATTATACTTGGATTGGCAATCCTGTTCATAGTCCTTCAAAAAGCCTGATGTCTTTGTAAAATACACATTTAAGGAAAGTGGAAATGAACAGAAGTTCTTCATAATAATTCCTCTTTGAAGTCTGATCCCCTTTTTAATGCTTGTGTACAGTCAAGCTGACAATATCTTGCCTTTTTATCTGAAAAACAAAGGGCAGTAGTTGTTGAAAGTGTATAATAATTCTTGTCTTCTCTGTGAAATTGAGAGGTTTTGAATTTGACTGAAGAAGTTTGAGAATTTTGTTACTCTACGTGACTACACACTTGTCCCTTGCAGAGCCAGGCAGAGTGGTCCAGGAAGGGAAGGAGCTCAGAGCTTCACTGCTCACCACTGCTAGTGGGACTGCTCCAAGTGGATTTGTTTTTCTGTCTTTTATTTTATTCACTTTGTTTCTAATACCTTTCCCTTTAGAGGTTTTGTGTGTGCATTGTCCAAAACAAAACGTACCTTAAAGTTGATTTAAATGAATAGGATGGTCTACTGTAGTAGTTTCAGGTAAGAAATAAACAAAACATCCAAAGGAGCTAGTAATACTCTTGAGTTGTTTTTTTTTTTTTCCACATATACTAAAGATAGATTGAATTATAACAGATCCAAAGACAATGTCAACAAGCGCTTTTTGCTGAAGGCTGTGACACAAAAGCTGTCTCTTATTATTAAAATCTAGCTATAACCCATGCATCTGTTAATCTTCTTGTATGTGCCATAGCAGGTTATTTATAACAGAACGCTGAGTCAAAGAAAGACTTGTTCTTACAATAACTCTCCATGAGTACAAGCTATCTTTGATTTTTGAAGATGAGAGATTTTGCACATTTAAGTGACCTTTCATTTAGAGAAATCATTTTGCTCTTTCACTGGGTTTTTGTATTTCCTGATTCATAAGAGAATTTACTCAAAATGAAGCAGTGTGCTTAATGCCTCTAAGATGCATCCTTTAAAATTCATTTTAGTGACTTTTAGTGGAAGTGAATTGCAAGCATCTGAAGAAGGGAAAATTAAGTCATGAGCAACAAACCACAATCTTTCAACATATTTTACATCTCATTCAGGCAGATGTTTGGTCTCAAGACATGTAAAGTGGATGGATTTGATTCTCTCTTGGTCTCCCTGCAACATGAACTGGATAGATGAGAGAAGCTCAGCAGGAAATTAGTGAAATGAAGGAGCTAGATATGCAAAAGAAAAATGCTGGAGAATGTTGCAATATGTAAATCTGAGACTACATATATTTTCTACCGATCTATTGCATAAATTCTGCTAAAATATGGACATGGTAATAGCTTGTCTCTAAGGGGATTTGATAATTCATGAAATAGTAATACTTCTAATGATGGATGAGATTTATTTCATTTGTTTACAAATCTATAACTAGAGTGTAATCTTTGACTAGTCTTAGTGAATAAGAACTGAAAATCATTTCTTTCATGTTGTAGTGTACTGAATGTGTTGTTTGGTTGCAAAATGTATTTTATTGCCTTAAAAAAGAGGAACAGTATTAAAAAGTCAGTTGAAACTGACGGTTGGAGGCCCAGGGAAAATCTGAAGCATCTTAATTCTCCCAACTCGATTATTGCAATCCCTTAAAATTTGACTGTCTACATTAGGTATGCACTGTGTCAGTAAAGACAGTGAAGATAGTTAAGTGCATCAGAACAATAATCTAAAAATCCCACGTGAGATGTGGATCAAACTAATTAGGAAATGAAGATACAGGATCTGATCTCTGGCCTCTCTGTAAACCTGAGAAGTGCAAACCCATGGCCAGTCAGCAATGATCTCCACCCATCTGAGAGCAGAACACAGGGTCTGTGCACGTACTACGCATTCTGTGGCAGTGGCTGACTGAACTGTCCTTATCCTTACTAAAAAAAAAAACACTACAGGATTAAAAAAAAAAAAAAGTTCATTTTAAGTATTATTGGAAAATATTTTGATCACCAACTCAAGACAAAGGAGATCTGACTTTATTTCTCTCTGCAGGAGATAAGGAACAAATTGTTTTCTCTTCTTCCAACTTGCAAATACAAAGGATTAAAATGGCAAACTTTTTTTTATGTATATATTTATGGTAGACAGCTAGTTGTTATTTTAAGTTCTCAACATATTTTTGATACCATTCTCTAGGTAAACTTTATTTATGTAATAGAAGTAATAGAGGTACCTGAAAGACAAATTAAAAGCACTATACAAGGTGAGAAAGGAATTGCCTTTTTTTGGTTCAACAGCCAAGAATGGTATTCCAGCCATGAATGTTGCCAGCAGAGCCTGTCTGTTAAGTAACAGAGTAAATCAGATGCTGCAAGTTTCCAATGATCTCAGGAAAGGAAAGCACTGAGAAAAGGTGAGTAGGGGCAGGGAGATCACCTCAAGGGTCTAACAGAGCTGTTTGTCATTGTAGCCTGATATGTGTTGGTCCTTTCCCATGCAGCACTGTGATTGTTCAATTCACTTAAAATTGACCCAATCTTTATGTCCCTGGCTGTCTATGGTTAGACTTCCAAGACTCCACAGGCAATGTACTCCAGGGTGCAAATCTGACACTGTTGGAGCACAGTTCTTGAAAGATTTTGGTGTCTGAGATCTTCTGCGTGCTTGTTTTTTGCATGTACGCTACCTTGGGACACCAGCTATAGGTGTCATTTATTTGGACAGAAAATAAAAAATAAAAAATGGAAAAAAAAAAAAGTAAGAAAAGTAGAAATGACGTCTTGAGCACAGATGCAAGAGATCTTCGAAGGAACAAGTCCTGAAGAAACACTCCTTCCTACAATCTTATTTCTCTTATTAAGCTGAGCTCTGTCACTTTCAGAGTGATTCCCTCCTGATAACAGTAGGTATTTTTGTGTAATTTTATGTGAGCAATGATTGAAAATTCATGCTCTTGTTTTACTTTTCAGTCTTTGTCAGCGTTGCTGTTTCTATTATCCAGTTGTTTCAACAGTGTAAGACCTCTGTAAAATATTCATGTTCCATTAGAACTGCAATTAACATCAGTGATTTAACTAGTCTCAATAGCTTATTAGTTTCAGGTGATCAGTGAAAAGTCTTGTACATTCTCCAGATTTACCATTACCTGTCCCAGAAAACACAGAAATGTGACAGCTGCTTGGGGCATCTTACCTGTAGTGAAGGAAAGTTATACTATACTTATATAGATATATCCTACTCTGTCACATCACCACTTCTTACAGCTGCTGATATGCACTAAGACTTTATTTCAGACAAGGACACGTGGAGAAAGCATTGTGTGGAAGATATGCTACTGTCATCTGTAGTGCTGCTTTGTGTCTTGTACTTCTTTTGTAGCTTTGATATGACTCAAAAACATTTTGGTACATGTTAAGACAATGTCTTATGTCTTATGTCCTTTCTAATGTAAAGCTGCATATTGGAGCCAGTAATCAGACATAAGATGGCAAATATTTTAGCCATTTTGCAGGGCTTCATGTGCATGACTGTTGATTTGTTTTATTGGGACACCACTTATCCCCAACACATACATTCACTGTCAGAAGCATACAGCATTTTGCATTGTCAACATTTTATCTGAAGGCTTTGTGAGCTTTTCTTGGCGTGTGCTCCAGTTTGTTAATTGTCATGAAGAGCTGTGATCCAAAATAGCTTCATTATTAAAATAAAATAAGAAGGAAAAGAATCCTGCTTGATCGAGTCACACAAAAGAAGCAAGCAGAAAATTTCAGTGCAGAAAAAAGAATGAAATGAAGCTAATAAATGTGTAATTCCTCCAATGCAGTGCATATCTGAGCTTCAAGAAATCTTGGCATTACTTTTAGAATTAGACTCCTTACCTTAATACCTACCAAATGTCAAAAGGTATATTACTACCTCCTGTATGAAAAATATTAATGAGAGGAAATATGATGCATATGCGGTCTCTCCAGTGGAGAAAACAGTAATAATACAGTAGAGCCCTTTTCTATTGAATTGTCTGACACAGTAAATGTTTCTAAACCCCTGGATAACTTTATTTAACTTTTTTCAGTCTTTCAACACAAAAATGGAATTCCTATTGCATATTGTGAAAATAATTTCACAAATCCTATTCTAAAGGACATTTCATTCTATGCATTCATAACCTTGTCATTCTCTTTGCAAAATAAGACTGTAATTCATGATAGCATGAACCAGAACATAGAAGTAAAAATGGAAGTGTATGTGTATATGTTTGTGCAATGAAGCATAATCTTTAGTTTTCACTGCAAACATATAGAGATTTTTCATTCTGTGTCTTTATCTCTCCATTATGAGCTATGTTGACACTTGGCAGTCCTGAACTACGTTCTCAGAAAACGGTGACCAGAAACAAACGGTGCAGCTGGACTATGGAGATATCTGTAAGTTACTTTGGATGAAACTTACTTAGTTTTGCTGATCTGTTGTCACGGAAAATTATTTTGCAAAGAAATTCGGAATGAACTTATTTGACTAACTGTCATTTTGTTCAAATCTTGAAAATATGTTCAGCTTTTTTACAGAAATTACAGAACTGTCAATGCCTTCAGTCAATTACATTAATTTATTAGAATGAGTTATTTTCTGTGAATACTTAAAGAAACATGGCTGTCTAGTTTCAGGCTAGCTGGAGGGACCACAAATGTCAGACCTCAGTTCTGCATCTCTGCCACATTTATTATGATCTCTGCTAAGAGCCCACAGCACAGAGTAGAATACAGTTGTCAAATATCAGGCAGAATACTGGCTTTACCTTCATTTTACTTTTTGGTGTAAAAAGTGGAAGACTTATTTAGCTCATGAAATGTTTATTGGTTCTGCACTGTTTGCATATCTTGAGCGTATCAACATCAAATGCTGAAGTAATACTGAGGGACTGTCAAGATGCCACACTACCAGTTTCTACCTTAAGAGCATTGTGTTTTGTGAGGCTTTTGTAATTCAGTAAATGCACAATATAAACATACAGTATCGAATATAATTTGAAATCAGGTTTTGCAGAGAGAGTAGAAATTCAGTTACTAGCCACACGTTAACCACTGGAAGTTTGCAGGTCAGCACACCTACCATTCATCTTTGCCTACAAAGAATAATTTTCAGCTGTTTCTCAGGAATATGTACACAGTATACACTTAGAAAATTGCTAAAGGATGAGGTTCGTGCTATTACAGTTTAACACTGAGCTAATTATAACAGCATTTATAAGAAGTTTTGAATTTGTCTAAACCCTAGATGATCTGGAGCAGCTGCTTGTATGTGTCTGGCAATAATAAAAGTTAGATTGTATAAGATTACAGGAAAAAGACTTACGTAAATTAAAAGGGAAATTGGAAGATAATTGCTTAGATTGTATCCACTGTATTGAAGTGTGTAAGTCTGGATTAGCAGTATTTGTTACCAGTCTCTGTTCATGTTATGTGACATTTTGTTAGTAAATGCTTTTTCAGAGTTTTACGTCACTTAAATAATCATTTCTTGATGAGATATTAAAGGCTATTGTAGGAAAAGATAACACTGAAAACCTTTCCAGTTAGCAAATGGATTTCCAAATTTTTCATAGAGCTGAAAAAGTTTGTTAAATAAGTAATTTAAACTAAAAATATATTAAGATGGGAAATGTCAAATGCATATAACTGCATTTCAATTATGAATAAAAATGTGTGTACTTCAACCTAGAAAAGGCAAATGTTTGCCCATAGAAAATATGTTTAGACAAATAAAAATGAACGTATGTGAAGATTTTTAAGCACTCTTTCTTTCATAGACACTTGTTGGATATTAGCAGATGAGAAAAAACAGAAGGAAAAAGTGAGCAGTGCTCCATTGACAGTACTACTTTCACATGTCTTTCCTAGGTGAATGCACTTTGTTCCTCTATACCAATTTCCAAATCTTCTAGAAGGTGCCAATGGATTTTCCTGATGAAAGGTGTAACTCTCATTTCAATCTACCTGAAAAACTCAAATAAAACTTCAAGATGAGTTGTCATTCCACATCTCCCATTCCCAAATGTGTAAAGTTCTTTGAAAGAAAGAGAAAGAGAGAGTGCGTTTAGGAGAAGTGCTATATAGACTCTGCTACAGCATACTATGAGGTTGTTAAGTACAGCTGTGCATGATGCTCTATTGTATAAGCTGGTTACCTGGGAGAAGAGATCGACTCCCACCTTGTCACAACCTCCTTTCAGGTAGTTGTAGAGAGTGATAAGGTCTCCCCTGAGCCTCCTCTTCTCCAGACTGAACAATACCAGTTCCCTCAGTGTCCCACTCCAATTATCAGAGTGAGGGGAGATTCTTTAATATACGCAGAGTGAGATTAAGACACAAACGAAGTCAAATGTTGTCCAACCTGTTTAATAGAAATTCTGGTCAACGAGGGAGATGGGGATGGGGAAGTAGGCGATAGTAAAAGACAGGAAGTAAGAGCGAGGGTTATGTATAAAAAAAGCGGGGACAGTCACCACAATGGATCCCACACCGTTGTATCAGTCCAGGAATATCTTCAGGCACGTGTGGAAGCGAGGGAGCAAGAGCGCAGGGGGAGCAGCAGCAAGCAGGCATCAGGCTGTCAGGTCTCAGGCAGTAGGCACCAGGCGAAGCAGGAGCAGGCTTCAGGCAGCAGGCATTAGGAGACATCATCAGACATCAGGTGTTCAGGTAGCAGGGCGGCAGCAGGACCTCATGTCTCAAGCAGCAGGAGGTATCAAGCAGGCAGGTACCAGGCAGGTCCAGCCAGGCATCAGTCAGACAGCAGCAGGTAGGCAGCTCTGGTTCCCAGTTGGAGGGGTCTTCCTATCTTCCTTTTTCTGCCAGCATGGCACTCCTGGTCACCCAGGCATGTCACGTAGGCATGTAGGGGTGTGCATATCCCCTTGGTGGTTGCCTTCCTCAAGGCGCCAGTCTGAAAGGCTGCTCGATGGCCGTTTAGTGGCTGCTTATCTCTCATTGCCCCTGGTCTGCAAGACTTCGGGCAGCACGCAAGTGGGCAAACTTTGAGACAAAAGAGTTCTCATAGCAAGCTTTGAGACAAAAGGTTCAGAAATAGCCTCTTACGCTTGCAAAGTGTTTCAGACCACATTAGTTCTTTGCAAAAAAGATACTCATATTCGAGCTGGAAAAGGAAAGGCATTTGTGCAGTGTTGGGTGCTGCTCTGACTGCAGCCACAGAGTTCCAAGACCAACAGCTTATGGCAGAGAGCCAAACTATACAATCGCAGCAGAATCAGATAGAAGACCTTGAGTTAGGGAACAGAAAACTCCAAGAATTGGTTAAGACTGGAGAATCAGATAGAGGACCTTAAAGGGTAGCTAAGGAATGAAAAGCATAATGCAGCTCTGTTAAAGGAAGCCCTGAACGAACAGCTAGTGTGCAATGATGATAACAGCATGGACGCTTATAGTCTGCCTAAAGAAAAAATCTACCCTCTGGAAGGACTGGAAGAAATAAAGGCAAGGCTAAATAAATTAGAAACCTCGACAACCCAGTTGCATCCTTTGGTAAAAACTGAATATACATTTGATAATGGTGAGGATTTAAACCCTCAAATGAATATTCAAGTGATTCCCTTTTCTGTTATCAAATTAGCAAAATTGAAAAGAGATTTTAGTTGCTCTCTAAAGGAATCAGAGACAGTATGTGTGGAGGGTTAGCCTTACCAGTGGAGACCACAAACTGTTAACTGAAAAGGAAGCTGAAGGATATTGGGCTTTGGGAGTATTTTTGACTACTGGCAACAGTCAGTCTCCCTGGTCCCTAACACAGAGGGCAGCCTATTGGGCAGGTGGTCTCAACTCTCTAGAAAGGAGAGACCCTCTTGCCATTACTGGGACAGTCTACCAGTTAATAGAGAGTGTTCAAAAGGCTGCATGTCTCCAGATGATGTGACCCTGATTGCCTGCCTTCCCATCCCCCTCACCCACACTGACTAGAATTTGTATTAAACTGGTCAGACAACATTTGACCTTATTTGTGTCTTAATCTCACTCTGGGTATATCAAAGAATCTCCCCTTGCTCAGATAATTGGAGGAAGACACCCCCAACTTGGTGTCATCTGTAAACTTAGTGAGGATGCACTCAATTCCCTTGCCAGGTAATCAATAAAGATATTAAACAGGACAGGACCCAATACCAACCCTTGAAGAACACCACTCTTGACAGGACACCAGCTGTATTTAACTTCATTCACCACCACTCTCTGAGATTGGCCCTCCAGCCAGCAAAGAGTGTACCAGTCCAAGCTATGGGCTGCCAGCTTCTCCAGGAGAATACTGTGGGAAACACAGTCAAAGACTTTGCTAAAGTCTAGGTAGATGATGTCAGCAACCTTTCCCTCATCTACTAGGTGGGTCATCTGGTCATAGGAGGGGATGAGGTTGGTCAAGCAGAACCTGCCTTTCATGAACCCATTCTGGCTGGGCCTGATCCCCCAGTTGTCCTGCAGATACCATGTGCACCATGCATATTCCTAGATGCCAAGGTCAGACTGACAGGCATGTAGTTCCCCAAATTTTCCTTATGACTCTTCTTGTAGACGGATGTCACGTTGGCAAGCCTCCAGTCATCTGGGACCTCTCCAGTTGACCAGGGCCACTGATAGATGTTGGGAATTGGCTTGACAATCACTTCTGCCAGCACTCTCGGATGGATCACATCTAGCCCCATGGACTTGTGACAGTCCAGGTGGAGTAGTAGGTCTCTGACTCTTTCTACTTCAGTCATTTATTCTGGGGATTCTACTCGAATCATTTATTATGGGGTTTATTGTGCTCCCCATCCCTGCCTTCCAGGTCAGGGGGCTGAGTAGCCAGAGGATTACTGGTGTGAAATTTGCTCATTTTCGTGACTGATTTTCACATTTTGATGGGCTACAAAAAATTTCTTGTCCTGGAGCAAGATTTATATTGAGTGATGGCTTCACCAGCTATTATTTTTTTTGCATGCTTAAGAATGAATCTTGAAAAAAAGAACACAGAGCAATGCTTATGACTCCATAATAATAACACCTTTAAACATAAATGTCCATGGGAAAAAAAATTAATCATTAAATCCCCAAAATGCTTCATTGCTTTGAAATATACCTAGGAAATGCATGTACCAATGGCTCATTATGCATCTGTGGCTTTTCTTTTTGCTGTTAAACTTAAAAAGAGAATAGCTTAGGTTGGTAATTATGATTTTATAATACAATTACTTTACATAAACGCACTTCAGTATTCTGAATCATATCATCATGCTCCCTCAGTCCAAGCAGTTCTACTTGAGAGTGTAAAGACTATATCAGCTTGTGTCTTCCTCATGAATAAGATTGATCAAAGTAAACCGTTAATCAAAAAGATATGAAAATTAGAAATAATAATATGAGGTGTTAGATAACACAATCTGCATGCAATAGCAGCTTGATCTCTCAGGAAATTAAAATAATTTAACAGAAAGGCCATATTTAACAGACTGCATGATGGAATTAAGAATGAAAATCTAGCCTATTAATCATGCAAGAAATTGCAATTAAATTATATTTGTTAATTTCATAGTGAAGAATTTTTAGATTAAATCATTAACCATTTGCTTGAGTCTTCAATTCTATGCAATTATAATTCAGATATGAATGAAATGCCATTCTTAGGCGTTGAAAAACATTTTCCATGGTTTATTTCATTTCATATAAATCTTTCTTTGAAAAAAAAAATATGGCACAAATCTCAAATTCTCAACTTGTCTCTTGCAATGCTTTCTTCTTGTTTCCTTTGGTCCCCTGTATCTCATTTAGCCAAAACAAGGCAGTATAACAACACAGTAGAAAAGTCATACTTTTTTTTTATGTATATGTGATGAAAGTATTGAATTGTCTCTATATATCTGGAAATAGGTGTTTTAGCATGAATGGAAGACAGAATACTGTACTTGTATTAGTGATTGGTAGTTTTGAGCTATATCTCTTAAGTTCTTCAGCACTTTTTAAGGAATTAAAGCTACGTTAAACTTTGCCAATCTGAACATTGCAAACGAATACGAACTGTAAACTCCTCCAAATTAAATTTCAGCTTTGAATATAAAATGAAAGAAAAGCTGAAGAATAAGCATTCGATTTCAGTATTTCTGTTGAAACATTCAAAGTCACCATTACTAACAAGCAAATAATTTTCAGTCTTTAGGAAAAGCCCATCCCTCCTAAATGGAGATAAGATGACACAGATGAGACTACAGAGACGTACATTCTTGATGAGGGATTAAATTAGTGTATGATCTCCAAAGAATGTTAAATAAGATTTTAGCTCAGATTTTTTGATGTATGCAGAAAGTTGAATTCATGGTAGAGTCTTCTTCAGAAGAAATTCATACAGAAGCTCTATTTATCCACTTATTTTCACAAAAATTATTAGAACTCAATATCTCTGAAACCTCAGTTCCTCTGATTGAAAGTCGGCAATACTTTTTAGTTTTTTTTCATTCTCATTAGAGAAGAACTGAAAAACAGATAGATAACATATACACACACACCAAAATAATAATAATAATAATGAGAGATTGTGACAACATATTTCTTATTTGCTTGGGAAGAAAAGCTTAAAATCTACACAGGTCTCCCTGAAAGTAATGCCTCCTATTTATTTCCATGCAAACTGCAACAGCTACAACTGATATAGCACATTCTCACCTACAAAACATAGTCACCACTGTTAGCTATACATTTTTGCCAGCAATGAATAAGAGCCTGCATGTTGCACTTGTAATAATCTGCACCAACAGAGGTGACCCACTGTTTCACAGTTGCTGTAACAGTGTTGTTGCTAGGAAAATGTTCTTTTAGGCTCTTTTTGGTGAAATAGGCTGGATTTGGTGGTTTACAGTGACAGAACAAAGGGCAACGGGCACAAACTGGAACATGGGAAGTTCTGTACAAACATGAGGAAGAACTTCTTTTCTGTGAGGGTGACAGAGCAGGGTTACAGTCTACCCAGAGAGGTTGTGGAGTCTCCTTCTCTGAAGATATTAAAGACCCACCTGGACACTTTCCTGTGTAACCTACTCTAGGGATCCTGCTTTAGCAGGGGGATTGGACAAGATGTCCCTTCCAACCACCGTGATTCTGTGATATTTTTCATTTGATTGTTTCTTATGGCAAATGTTACTATTGAAGAATCTCATAGGTCTAATTTCAAACTTAGAAAATAGAACAGTTTTAACATATTTTTAAGATAGACAATTTCTTAATTCTAAACTTCCATCTTATAATATTCTCTAATGACTTGATTTGGAGCATCTGTTTATTACTATTTTCTTGTTTTTGTACTGGAATGTGTATGTTTCATTATATTCTCAGTTATCTTTTCCCATCCAGATTCTGTTGAAGGAGTATTCCAAGCTTTCTGAGCATGAACAGCATTTACACATTTTTGTTATTCTAATAGGAGTGTATGATTGTGCATTGTGTCCTTTAACCCGGTTGGTTTTGTTCCATCCATTTTGCTTGTTTTTCTTATCTGATAATGGAATATATTAAATATATCTGTCCTTGTGTTACAACTATTTATTATTTGTAGGGGAGAGGAAATAGAAATATGAAATTAATTTTCATTGTGAATTATACTTGCCCTGAGAAGAAGTTGCTAATGATTCCATATTTTTCTGCTTCAGAGTAAGAAATGAGATTGTATCATATTACATTGATTAGAAATTCACTGCTAATATGAAACCTTTCCATATTAGGAAAAACAAAGCAAAGCAACAAAAAAGCCAACATTTGTTTTCCTGCACTGAATGAGTTGGGGTCTCTCTGTCTCTCTGAAGGCAAGTACAGTCAGGATTTCAATCATTGTTAGTATACATGAAAATTAAAATGTGTCATGAACTATATGAAACAACTCAGACAATATTTTGTTTTATTGGATTGAATTTCTTCATCAGTTATATTCGTATGCGCATGGAATCTTTTGACATCAAAGTTAAAGCAAGTGTAAGTAAGACAAAATTAAGAGACTGCAGATGAGCAGATCAAGACACTTCATTTTTTGGTGTGACAGCTGTGCATAGGCATCAGAACGTGGCTTGTCTTTCACATTGTTGTCATCACTGCTGAAATGTACCACCCACCGCCTCACTGTGCTAACATCTACTGTTTGGTCTCCATAAGGTTGAACCTCTACTGCCATGCCACCAACATCTCCCTTTGATGTTGTAGGTCAACATAATAAAATATGAGACATTACTTTTGGAGCACCTCTTGTAGATTCTTGATCATAAAACATAAATCTTTTTCTTCTATTTGAACATCTTTTGTACCCCAAACTTCTCCTTGTCTAGATTGAAAACCTTGCAGTATTTGCTCCATGTTAATCAGCTGCAAGCCAGAGTCTAAACTTACAGCAATGCACAATCTGCCTAAATGGGGCCGGAGAGCTTGTGTTCTGCAAGTTATCATACTGTTTTTTATACTGTTTTGAAAGAATACAGGACAACAGCCAATCTGTTTTCCTCTTGAAGTCAGTGATTTGCTAAGTCAAATTACAAATTTGAAGTCAGTTTACTTCCTGGTTGGTACTGCTTGTGGCAGAAGCTGTGCTCTATAGTGTTGCACTTTCCTGGGAGCCCGTGAATTCAGCATGAAGAAATTAGGAAAGATGCTAGTGAAATTTACATACAGTGAATCCTCTTTGATTTGCAATCCAAAGAGTGCCACTGAGCAGTTATCTGTGTGTGTATGTTAGTATGAGTGGAAATGAAGGTGGAGAAAACACTTACCAGCAATCCAGAGGTACCTGCTTTGGTGTGTCCTGCTTCCCAAATAGTGCTAAAAAGAGTAGTTGTACTCTACTGTTCACTAGAGGTATGAATGAGGAGAAAAATTCTCTATTGTCTCCATCTCCCTTGTTGCAAATCTGTGAGGCACTTTGGCACAATGTGCACTTGCTATGAATTATCAGGAGAGTGGATGGGTGGAAGCAGGGCTGCAACTTCTGAAATCACTTCTGATCTCTAAAAGGGAAGAGAATTTCATGCTGAACAGAATGTGGGTGTACAGACACGGTTACTGAAACTATGTTAGCCTCTGTTCTGTAAGAAACAAAAGCAAAAAGCATTTATGGCTAAAAACGTCTAATTAAACAATTAATTGAAAAATATTCTGGTATAAAATGAGCAAAGTTGCATAAACAAATTTAAAACGTATCAAATAGTAAAAAATAAATCCTCCCTTATTCTGGCATTTCTAGGTTACTGAATCCTTTGTAACAAAAATATTTTCTTAGTATGCTGTAGCACATTCTTGTTGTCTCGGCTCTAAAGGTCAGATGTTTCACATGACTTGTATTTTCTTGGCATTAAAAGCACTAGAAAACAATGTATAAATAGCGAAAGCATCATCACATAAGACCAGGTTGATGTAGGTGTCTTAGTTTCTAACTGAAACTTTCTCTCAGTGTCTGCTACAAAGCTGTGCTTTGGTT